>OY365822.1:3355918-3375918 GCA_959347315.1 Bimastos eiseni
TTTTTTTCGAAGTGCTTCCTAATACTACGACAAGTTTGCCCGAATCAACGACAGGTAACCATAGAAAGTCTTATGTTAGCTTCATATAGATGAATGTAGTTACGTTAAGATAGATTATGAAGCATTCATATTGGTGCTGCCCTTAATGTATCATACTCATATTGCTAGACAATCACCAAGAAGAGTGGCTTGGGTAAACTAATCGAGTAATTGGCCAGCGCAGAGTGCTTCTCCGAGAAGATTTCTCGTAGAGTCGCTATTTAAAGTTTTGTGATTCGTGTTCAGGGTGCGCTGAGCGAGCGGGAGCGACCCTCGTCCTGCGATTCACCTAACCAAGTCCTTCGCGCCCAATTGCTCTGCAGTACAACTGCAATTGCGCCGTCGAGGCGTGTGTGTGCACTTATGAGCAAAAAATTGTTGGAAGAAGGGCGTTATCAAATTACGGTCCTATAAAAAGGTCATCGCTGATTTGAATTGAATGAATTTCTTTTCGAAGTGCTTCCTAATACTACTACGACAAGTTCGCTCGATTCAACGACATAGAAAAGTCTTATGTTTGTTTCAGAAAGATGAATTTTCTTACGACAAGGTAGATTATGAATCCAGGTTAAATCAATCATTCAACGCAACTTGAGATATCGCCTCCTCAAGAAATCTAGTTGTAGGTGCTCGCTTCACTACCATTATTTAATGTTAAATGTCATTTTGAAATAATTTGGTACAAGCGGAATCTAAACAGAATCTAATCACCTAGAGGAGTTTCTTGGGTAAACTATTCGAGTAATAGGCTAGCGCAGAGTGCACCTCCGAGTAGATATCCCGAGGAGGCGCCAATTGAAGTATCGTGATTGATTTAATCTTGCTTAAAAATCTAGTCTTTCCAGAATCGTTTACTCCGAATTCACATTCCCGATCGTTTTCGACTTCCGTCTTTATGCGTTGCGGCTACACCATGAAACCATGATTGTTTGCGATCAAGGATGGATGGCTTGAGCATTATGAACTTAATATCAGATTCAATTTAGGTTAGTTAGCGTCTAGGCCAATCGGTTGGAGCGGTCAGCTCGTAAAGTTCAGAATGCGCTGAGTAAGTCAGATCGACCCTCGTCCTGGGAGTCGCTGTGTATTGAACTTAAGCAAGTCCTTCGCGCACAATTGCTCTGCAGCACAACTGCAATTGCGCCATTGAGGCGCGTGTGTGCACTTTTGAGTAGAAAATGTTGGAAGAAGGCGGTATAAAATTTCATTAATGAAAAGGTCGTCGTTGATTTGAATTGAATAATTTTCTTTTCGAAGAGCTTCCTTCTACTACTTCGACAAGCTCGCCCGAATCAACGACAGGTAATCATAGAAAAGTCTTATGTTTGTTTCACAAAGATAAATTTAGTAATGACAAGATAGATTATGTATCCAGAGTAAATCAATCAACGAAACTTGAAATAGCGCCTCTGCAAGGGCCCTAGTTGGAGTTGCTCGATACCTTAAGATTATGTAAAGTTAAATGTTATTTTGAACAAATATTTTGCATGAGGTTGCCAAACAGCAAGCTGGTGGCGTCACCAATGATGTTCCACAAGTGGGCAACTAACCCAGAGACTATGGTCTTTATATTGGTACTGCCCTCAATTTGTCATACTCTTATTTCTTGACATACACCTAGAAGAATGCTTTGGGTAAACTAATCGAGAAATAGGCCAGCGCAGAGTGAGCCTCCAAGTAGAATTATCGAAGAGTCGTTATTTAAAGTTTCGTGATTGATTTAATATCTATTCATAATCTATCTTGTCGTCCCAGAATCGTTTACGCCGAATTCTCATTCCTGATCGTTTTCGACTTCCGTCTACGTGCTTTCCGGCTTCACCCTGAAACTATAATTTCTTGCGATCAGGGTTTGATGACTTGATCAATATGAACGGGATAGCAGATTCAACTTATGTTACTTTGGGCCTAAGCTAATCGGTTAGAGCGGTCAGCCCGTAACGTTCAGAGTGCGCTGAGCGTGCGGGTTCGATCCTTGTCCTGGGAGTCACTGTGTGGGACCCTTAAGCAAGTCCTTCGCGCACATTTGACTGAAGTACAACTGCAATTTCGCCGTCGAGGCGGGTGTGTGAATTTCTGAGAAAGAATTGTTTGAAGAATTGCGATATCAAGTCTCGGTAATAAAAAAGGTCATCGTTGAATTGAGTTGAATAAATTGCTTTTCGAAGAGCTTCCTACAACTACTACGACAAGCTCGCCCGAATCAACGACAGGTAACCATAGAAAAGTCTCATGTTTGTTTCATAAAAATGAATTTAGTAATGACAAGATAGATTACGAATCCAGATTGAATCAATCAATAAACGAAATATGAAATAGCACCTCTTGAAGAGATCTAGTTGAACGTGCTCGATGCCCTACCACCATGTAATGTTAAATGTTATTTTGAACGAATATGGTACAGGAGGTTGCTAAACAGTAAGCTTGTTTCGTCCCAAATGCCATTCCATAAGTGGGCATCCAACTCAGAGACTATATAGTCTTGATATTGGTACTGCCCTCAATAAATTACACACTTATTTCTTGACATACACCTTGAAGAATGGCTTGGGTAAACTAATCCAGTAATTGGCTAGCGGATAGCGCCTCCGAGTAGAATTCTTGAAGGGGCGTTATTTTAAGTTTCGTGATTGATTTAATCTGGATTCATAATCTATCTTGCCTTCCCAGAATCGTTTACGCCGCAGCCTCATTCCCGATCGTTTTCGACTTCCTACTTCGTTCTGTCCGGCTTCACCCTGAAACTATTATTCTTTGCGATCAACGATGGATGACTTAAGAATTATGAACTGAATATCAGATTCATTTTAAGTTTGTTGGGGCCTAGGCCAATCGGTTAGAGCGGTCAACCCGTAACGTTCAGTGTGCGCTGAGCGAGTCGGAATGACCCTCGTCCTGGGAGTCACTGTGTAGGAACCGTAGGCAAGTCCTTCGCGCACAAATACTGTGCAGCACAACTGCAACTGCGCCGTCGAGTCGACTGGGCAAAAAAGTTGGAAGAAAAGAAGTATCAAATTTTGGTACCATAAAAAAGGTCATCGCTGATTTGAATTGAATAAGTTTCTTTTAGAAATGCTTCCTAATACTACTACGACTAATTCACCCGAATCAATGACAGGTAACCATCGAAGAGTTTTATATTTGTTTTATAGAGATGAATTTAGTGACGACAAATTAGATTTTTAATCCAGATAAAATCAATCAACTTGATATATCGCCTCTTCAAGAGATCTAGTTGGAGGAGCTCGCTTCCCTAACATTATGTGATATTAAATGGCATTTTGAACGAATATGGTATGTGAGGTAGCTTAACAATAACCTGGCAGAGTCGCCAATATCGATCCACAAGTGGGCAACCAGCTCTGAGACAATAGCCTTCATATTGGTACTGCCCTCAATAAATTATACTCTTATTTCTTGACATAAACCTAGAAGAATGTGTTGGGTAAACTAATCGAGTAATTGGTTAGCGCAGAGTGCTCCTCCGAAAAGACTTCTCGAAGAGGTGCTATTTAACGTTTCGTGATTGATTTAATATGGATTCATAATCTATCTTATCTTCCCACAATCTTTGTCGCCGCAACCTCATTCCTGATCGTTTTCGACTTCCTTCTTTGTTCTTTTCCGCTTCACCCTGAAACTATGTTTCTTTGCGATCAAAGTTGCATGGTTTGAGCATTATGAACAGAGTATCAGATTCAACTTGCGAAAAATTTTTTGGAGGATGGGCGGTTTCATATTTCGGTAATTAAAAAAGGTAATCGTTTAAATGAATTTAATGATTTTCTTTTAGAAGTGCTTCCTACTACTACTACGACATACCCGCCCGAATTAGCGACAGGTAACTATAGAAAAGTCTTATGTTTGACCTCAAAATGATGATTTTAGTAACGACAAGAGTAATTATGAATCGCGATTAAATCAATCAATCATCGAAAGTTTAAATATCGCCTATTCAAGAGATCTAATTAGAGGTGCTCGCTGCCCTAACACTATGTGATATTACATGTGATTTTTAACGAATATGGTATGGAGGTTGAAAAATGGCATGATTAAACTAACGGAGTAATAGGCCAGCGCAGAGTGGGCCTCCGAGTAGATTTCTCGAAGAGGCGCTACATAAAGTTTCGTGATTGATTTAATCTGGATTCATAATCTATCTTGTCTTCCCAGAATCGTTTGCGCCGCAGCCTCATTCCCGATCGTTTTCGACTTCCTACTTCGTTCTTTCCCGCTTCATCTTGAAACTATTATTCTTTGCGATCAAGGTTCGATGGCTTGAGCACTATGAACGGAATATCAGATTCAACTTAAGTTAGTTGGGGTCTAGTATTTCATCTTAGTTCATATTCAAGTCTTCCCAGGATCGTTTTCTCAGCAGTCTCATTCTTTTTCGTTTTCGACTTCCTTCTTTGTTCATTCCCTTTTGACCTTGAAACCATGATTTTTTGCGATCAGGGATGGATGGCTTGTGCATTATGAATGGGATATCAGATTCAATTTAAGTTAGTTGGGGCCAATTCCGATCGGTTACAGCGGTCGGCCCGTAACGTTCGGTGTGCGCTGAGCGAGCGGGTTAAACCCTCGTAGTGGCATTCACTTAAGCAAGTCCTTCGCGCATCATTGCTCTGCAGTACAACTGAAATTGCGCCGTCGAGTCGGGTGTGTGCACTTATGAGCAAAAAATGTTTGAAGAAGGGCGGTATCAAATTTTGGTAATTAAGAAAGTCTCGGTAATAAAAAAGGTCATCGTTGAATTGAATTGCATGATTTTCTTTTCAAAGAGCTTGCCACAACTACTACGACAAGTTCGCCCGAATTAGCGACAGGTAACCATAGAAAAGTCTTATGTTTGTTCCATAAAGATGAATTTAGTTACGATAGGATAGATCATGAATCCAGATTAAATCAATCAATCAACGAAACTTGAAATATCGCCTCTTCAAGAGATCTATTTGGAGATTCTCGCTGCCCTGACATTATGTTATTTTAAATGTCATTTTGAACGAATATGGTACAAGAGGTTGCTAAACATTAAGCTGGTGGCGTCACCAATGACGTTCCACAAGTGGGCAACCAACTCAGAGACTATAAAGTCTTCATATTGGCACTACCCTCAATGTATCATACTATTATTTCTTGACATACACCTTGAAGCATGGCTTGAGTGAACTATTCGAGAAATAGGCCAGCGCAGATGGCGCCTCCGAGTAGAATTCTTGAAGGGGCGTTATTTAAAGTTTCGTGATTGATTTAATCTGGATTCATAATCTATCTTGTCTTCCCAGAATCGTTTGCGCCGCAGCCTCATTCCCGATCGTTTTCGACTTCCTACTTCGTTCTTTCCCGCTTCCTCTTGAAACTATTATTCTTTGCGATCAAGGTTCGATGGCTTGAGCACTATGAACGGAATATCAGATTCAACTTAAGTTAGTTGGGGTCTAGTATTTCATCTTAGTTCATATTCAAGTCTTCCCAGGATCGTTTTCTCAGCAGTCTCATTCTTTTTCGTTTTCGATTTCCTTCTTTGTTCATTCCCTTTTGACCTTGAAACCATGATTTTTTGCGATCAGGGATGGATGGCTTGTGCATTATGAATGGGATATCAGATTCAATTTAAGTTAGTTGGGGCCAATTCCGATCGGTTACAGCGGTCGGCCCGTAACGTTCGGTGTGCGCTGAGCGAGCGGGTTAAACCCTCGTAGTGGCATTCACTTAAGCAAGTCCTTCGCGCATCATTGCTCTGCAGTACAACTGAAATTGCGCCGTCGAGTCGGGTGTGTGCACTTATGAGCAAAAAATGTTTGAAGAAGGGCGGTATCAAATTTTGGTAATTAAGAAAGTCTCGGTAATAAAAAAGGTCATCGTTGAATTGAATTGCATGATTTTCTTTTCAAAGAGCTTGCCACAACTACTACGACAAGTTCGCCCGAATTAGCGACAGGTAACCATAGAAAAGTCTTATGTTTGTTCCATAAAGATGAATTTAGTTACGATAGGATAGATCATGAATCCAGATTAAATCAATCAATCAACGAAACTTGAAATATCGCCTCTTCAAGAGATCTATTTGGAGATTCTCGCTGCCCTGACATTATGTTATTTTAAATGTCATTTTGAACGAATATGGTACAAGAGGTTGCTAAACATTAAGCTGGTGGCGTCACCAATGACGTTCCACAAGTGGGCAACCAACTCAGAGACTATAAAGTCTTCATATTGGCACTACCCTCAATGTATCATACTATTATTTCTTGACATACACCTTGAAGCATGGCTTGAGTGAACTATTCGAGAAATAGGCCAGCGCAGATGGCGCCTCCGAGTAGAATTCTTGAAGGGGCGTTATTTAAAGTTTCGTGATTGATTTAATCTGGATTCATAATCTATCTTGTCTTCCCAGAATCGTTTGCGCCGCAGCCTCATTCCCGATCGTTTTCGACTTCCTACTTCGTTCTTTCCCGCTTCCTCTTGAAACTATTATTCTTTGCGATCAAGGTTCGATGGCTTGAGCACTATGAACGGAATATCAGATTCAACTTAAGTTAGTTGGGGTCTAGTATTTCATCTTAGTTCATATTCAAGTCTTCCCAGGATCGTTTTCTCAGCAGTCTCATTCTTTTTCGTTTTCGATTTCCTTCTTTGTTCATTCCCTTTTGACCTTGAAACCATGATTTTTTGCGATCAGGGATGGATGGCTTGTGCATTATGAATGGGATATCAGATTCAATTTAAGTTAGTTGGGGCCAATTCCGATCGGTTACAGCGGTCGGCCCGTAACGTTCGGTGTGCGCTGAGCGAGCGGGTTAAACCCTCGTAGTGGCATTCACTTAAGCAAGTCCTTCGCGCATCATTGCTCTGCAGTACAACTGAAATTGCGCCGTCGAGTCGGGTGTGTGCACTTATGAGCAAAAAATGTTTGAAGAAGGGCGGTATCAAATTTTGGTAATTAAGAAAGTCTCGGTAATAAAAAAGGTCATCGTTGAATTGAATTGCATGATTTTCTTTTCAAAGAGCTTGCCACAACTACTACGACAAGTTCGCCCGAATTAGCGACAGGTAACCATAGAAAAGTCTTATGTTTGTTCCATAAAGATGAATTTAGTTACGATAGGATAGATCATGAATCCAGATTAAATCAATCAATCAACGAAACTTGAAATATCGCCTCTTCAAGAGATCTATTTGGAGATTCTCGCTGCACTGACATTATGTTATTTTAAATGTCATTTTGAACGAATATGGTACAAGAGGTTGCTAAACATTAAGCTGGTGGCGTCACCAATGACGTTCCACAAGTGGGCAACCAACTCAGAGACTATAAAGTCTTCATATTGGCACTACCCTCAATGTATCATACTATTATTTCTTGACATACACCTTGAAGCATGGCTTGAGTGAACTATTCGAGAAATAGGCCAGCGCAGATGGCGCCTCCGAGTAGAATTCTTGAAGGGGCGTTATTTAAAGTTTCGTGATTGATTTAATCTGGATTCATAATCTATCTTGTCTTCCCAGAATCGTTTGCGCCGCAGCCTCATTCCCGATCGTTTTCGACTTCCTACTTCGTTCTTTCCCGCTTCCTCTTGAAACTATTATTCTTTGCGATCAAGGTTCGATGGCTTGAGCACTATGAACGGAATATCAGATTCAACTTAAGTTAGTTGGGGTCTAGTATTTCATCTTAGTTCATATTCAAGTCTTCCCAGGATCGTTTTCTCAGCAGTCTCATTCTTTTTCGTTTTCGATTTCCTTCTTTGTTCATTCCCTTTTGACCTTGAAACCATGATTTTTTGCGATCAGGGATGGATGGCTTGTGCATTATGAATGGGATATCAGATTCAATTTAAGTTAGTTGGGGCCAATTCCGATCGGTTACAGCGGTCGGCCCGTAACGTTCGGTGTGCGCTGAGCGAGCGGGTTAAACCCTCGTAGTGGCATTCACTTAAGCAAGTCCTTCGCGCATCATTGCTCTGCAGTACAACTGAAATTGCGCCGTCGAGTCGGGTGTGTGCACTTATGAGCAAAAAATGTTTGAAGAAGGGCGGTATCAAATTTTGGTAATTAAGAAAGTCTCGGTAATAAAAAAGGTCATCGTTGAATTGAATTGCATGATTTTCTTTTCAAAGAGCTTGCCACAACTACTACGACAAGTTCGCCCGAATTAGCGACAGGTAACCATAGAAAAGTCTTATGTTTGTTCCATAAAGATGAATTTAGTTACGATAGGATAGATCATGAATCCAGATTAAATCAATCAATCAACGAAACTTGAAATATCGCCTCTTCAAGAGATCTATTTGGAGATTCTCGCTGCCCTGACATTATGTTATTTTAAATGTCACTTTGAACGAATATGGTACAAGAGGTTGCTAAACATTAAGCTGGTGGCGTCACCAATGACGTTCCACAAGTGGGCAACCAACTCAGAGACTATAAAGTCTTCATATTGGCACTACCCTCAATGTATCATACTATTATTTCTTGACATACACCTTGAAGCATGGCTTGAGTGAACTATTCGAGAAATAGGCCAGCGCAGATGGCGCCTCCGAGTAGAATTCTTGAAGGGGCGTTATTTAAAGTTTCGTGATTGATTTAATCTGGATTCATAATCTATCTTGTCTTCCCAGAATCGTTTGCGCCGCAGCCTCATTCCCGATCGTTTTCGACTTCCTACTTCGTTCTTTCCCGCTTCATCTTGAAACTATTATTCTTTGCGATCAAGGTTCGATGGCTTGAGCACTATGAACGGAATATCAGATTCAACTTAAGTTAGTTGGGGTCTAGTATTTCATCTTAGTTCATATTCAAGTCTTACCAGGATCGTTTTCTCAGCAGTCTCATTCTTTTTCGTTTTCGACTTCCTTCTTTGTTCATTCCCTTTTGACCTTGAAACCATGATTTTTTGCGATCAGGGATGGATGGCTTGTGCATTATGAATGGGATATCAGATTCAATTTAAGTTAGTTGGGGCCAATTCCGATCGGTTACAGCGGTCGGCCCGTAACGTTCGGTGTGCGCTGAGCGAGCGGGTTAAACCCTCGTAGTGGCATTCACTTAAGCAAGTCCTTCGCGCATCATTGCTCTGCAGTACAACTGAAATTGCGCCGTCGAGTCGGGTGTGTGCACTTATGAGCAAAAAATGTTTGAAGAAGGGCGGTATCAAATTTTGGTAATTAAGAAAGTCTCGGTAATAAAAAAGGTCATCGTTGAATTGAATTGCATGATTTTCTTTTCAAAGAGCTTGCCACAACTACTACGACAAGTTCGCCCGAATTAGCGACAGGTAACCATAGAAAAGTCTTATGTTTGTTCCATAAAGATGAATTTAGTTACGATAGGATAGATCATGAATCCAGATTAAATCAATCAATCAACGAAACTTGAAATATCGCCTCTTCAAGAGATCTATTTGGAGATTCTCGCTGCCCTGACATTATGTTATTTTAAATGTCATTTTGAACGAATATGGTACAAGAGGTTGCTAAACATTAAGCTGGTGGCGTCACCAATGACGTTCCACAAGTGGGCAACCAACTCAGAGACTATAAAGTCTTCATATTGGCACTACCCTCAATGTATCATACTATTATTTCTTGACATACACCTTGAAGCATGGCTTGAGTGAACTATTCGAGAAATAGGCCAGCGCAGATGGCGCCTCCGAGTAGAATTCTTGAAGGGGCGTTATTTAAAGTTTCGTGATTGATTTAATCTGGATTCATAATCTATCTTGTCTTCCCAGAATCGTTTGCGCCGCAGCCTCATTCCCGATCGTTTTCGACTTCCTACTTCGTTCTTTCCCGCTTCCTCTTGAAACTATTATTCTTTGCGATCAAGGTTCGATGGCTTGAGCACTATGAACGGAATATCAGATTCAACTTAAGTTAGTTGGGGTCTAGTATTTCATCTTAGTTCATATTCAAGTCTTCCCAGGATCGTTTTCTCAGCAGTCTCATTCTTTTTCGTTTTCGACTTCCTTCTTTGTTCATTCCCTTTTGACCTTGAAACCATGATTTTTTGCGATCAGGGATGGATGGCTTGTGCATTATGAATGGGATATCAGATTCAATTTAAGTTAGTTGGGGCCAATTCCGATCGGTTACAGCGGTCGGCCCGTAACGTTCGGTGTGCGCTGAGCGAGCGGGTTAAACCCTCGTAGTGGCATTCACTTAAGCAAGTCCTTCGCGCATCATTGCTCTGCAGTACAACTGAAATTGCGCCGTCGAGTCGGGTGTGTGCACTTATGAGCAAAAAATGTTTGAAGAAGGGCGGTATCAAATTTTGGTAATTAAGAAAGTCTCGGTAATAAAAAAAGGTCATCATTGAATTGAATTGCATGATTTTCTTTTCAAAGAGCTTGCCACAACTACTACGACAAGTTCGCCCGAATTAGCGACAGGTAACCATAGAAAAGTCTTATGTTTGTTCCATAAAGATGAATTTAGTTACGATAGGATAGATCATGAATCCAGATTAAATCAATCAATCAACGAAACTTGAAATATCGCCTCTTCAAGAGATCTATTTGGAGATTCTCGCTGCCCTGACATTATGTAATTTTAAATGTCACTTTGAACGAATATGGTACAAGAGGTTGCTAAACATTAAGCTGGTGGCGTCACCAATGACGTTCCACAAGTGGGCAACCAACTCAGAGACTATAAAGTCTTCATATTGGCACTACCCTCAATGTATCATACTATTATTTCTTGACATACACCTTGAAGCATGGCTTGAGTGAACTATTCGAGAAATAGGCCAGCGCAGATGGCGCCTCCGAGTAGAATTCTTGAAGGGGCGTTATTTAAAGTTTCGTGATTGATTTAATCTGGATTCATAATCTATCTTGTCTTCCCAGAAT
The DNA here is from genome assembly GCA_959347315.1 of Bimastos eiseni. Taxonomy (NCBI): domain Eukaryota; kingdom Metazoa; phylum Annelida; class Clitellata; order Crassiclitellata; family Lumbricidae; genus Bimastos; species Bimastos eiseni. The sequence goes on from OY365822.1 coordinate 3,366,825, forward strand.
CGTTTGCGCCGCAGCCTCATTCCCGATCGTTTTCGACTTCCTACTTCGTTCTTTCCGGCTTCACCATGAAGCTCTGAATCATTGCGATCAAGGATGGATGGCTTGAGCATTATGAACGGAATATCAGATTCAACTCGTGAAATTTTCTTTCAAGACGGGTGGTTTCATATTTCGGTAATTAAAAACGGCAATCGTTGAAATGAATTGAATGATTTTCTTTTAGAAGTGCTTCTTACTTCTACTGCGACAAACCCACCCGAATTAGCGATAGGTAACTTTAGAAATTTCTTATGTTTGTTTCATAAAGATGAATTTTGTAACGACAAGGGAGATTATGAATCGAGATTAAATCAATCAATCAACGAAACTTGAAGTATCGCCAATTCAAGAGATCTAGATGGAGGTGCTCGCTGCCCTAACACTATGTAATGTTAAATATCATTTTTAACGAATATGGTATGAGAGGTTGAAGAATGGCATGATTAAACTATTGGAGTATTAGGCCAGCGCAGAGTGCGCCTCCGAGTAGATTTCTCGATGAGGCGTTATTTAAAGTTTCGTGATTGATTTAACCTGTATTCACAATCTATCTTGGCTTCTGAGAATGGTTTACGCCGAATTTTCATTTCTGAACGTTTTCGACTTCCTTTTTCGTTCTTTCCGGCTTCACCCTTAAGCTATGATTCTTTGTAATCAGGGATGGATGGCTTGAGCATAATAATCGGGATATCAGATTCAACTTAAGTTACATGGGGCCTATGCAAATCGGTTCGAGCGGTCGGCCCGTAACGTTCAGTGTGCTCTGAGCGAGCGGATTCGACCCTACCTGGGAGTCGCTGTGTAGAGAGCTTAAGCAGGTCATTCGCGCATAATTGCTCTGCAGTACAATTGCAATTGCGCAATCGAGGCTGGTGTGTGTTTACGTATGAGCAGGAAATGTTCGAAAAAGAATCTCGGTAATAAAAAAGGTCATCCTGGAATTGAATTGAATAAATTTCTTTTCGTAGAGCTTCCTACTACTAGGACAAGCTCGTCCGTATCAACGACAGGTAACCATAGAAAGTCTTATGTTTGTTTCATAAAGATGAATTTAGTAACGACAAGATAGATTATGAATCCAGATTAAATCAATCAATCAATCAACGAAATTTGAAGAAGTGCCTCTTGAAGAGACCTAGCTGCAGGTGCTCGCTGCCCTAACATTATGTTATGTTTATTGTCTTTTTTAACGAATATGGTACAAGAGGTAACTAAACAGTAAGCTGGTATCGTCACTAATGCCGTTCCACAAGTGAGTATCCAACTCAGAGACTATACAATCTTCATATTGTTACTGCCCTCAATGTATCGAACCCCATCTATAGACAATCACCTACAAGAATAGCTTGGGTGTCGTTTACATATTATATTACGCATAAAATGCCAATATTTGGCCCTCCCCCTACCCCTATTAACGTTATGTAACAGCAACTGTGACCCCCATCCTTACATTATATATCACGCTAAAAGACATACAATCGACATAATGGTAAGGCACAATTTGAAACTTTTATAACGATACGTTGTTAGTTAGCACTTTAATAGTAGAGATTCAGCTGATGATTCCCTTTATCCATTCAAAAATTGCAGTTTCAAATCACATATACACCTAATTAGCCATATGACAGAGGCTGCCTTAAAATCGTGTACTCTGTCGTGCGAATTAGACCGGATGTATGGAGATCTTCTGCATCTTAATAGTCGGACATTTAATGGCGCTAAATTCACCTGTATTAATTACGGTAACTAATTGGGTAGTCGACGATTGTCACTATGTATATACATGAAGGGTTACTTATACAGCATGATAATACATGGTAGTGACATACATCCTATTTAAAAGCACCATTTTAGTTTCCCTCATGGTTTGCGCTAGAAATGAAGATTACAGTATCACGCAGAATGGATTGGTTTTAATATTGCACTTTCAGGTATTTATCGACAGGTTCATGGTACAACTCTACCTATTTAATAGCGTATGATGTATACAGAGTGTATGCTACAATTACAATTGGTTATTTAAGCAAACATAAACTATTGATATATACTATAGAAAATGAAATCAAACATCATGATAATCCTACCAAAATAAGTGAATTAATTTTAATTTAAACCAGAATCAAAACAAAGCACACAGAATTGTATTTTAGAGCGTTTAAAGATATGCACAGGAAATTGTTAAAACTAAACAGGAAATTGTTAAAAGTGGATTTATAAATAATAAGTAAGAACGTCAAATCAAGTCGTCACGTGGCAACTAATGGTGCTAGTTTTGGTTCACAACGTATTGTGAACTTCGATTATACAATGAAGGTCCGTGGTACATGGAATTTCCCATTGGCAGACCAAATAGCATAAACTGGAAAAATTTGGTTATATAACAAAACCTTCAACCTACCCACCCCCTCGAAATATAACGCTAACAAAACCGGATCCCACCCACCTACACCTTGAGCATTATATAATATGTGAACCGTCACTTGGGTAAACTAATGGAGTAATAGGCCAGCGCAGAGTGCGCCTCCGAGTAGATTTCTCGAAGAGGCGTTATTGAAAGTTTCGTGATTGATTTAATCTGTATTCATAATCTATCTGGTCTTCACAGAATCGTTTACGCCGCATTCTCATTCCCAATCGCTTTCGACTTCCTTCTTCGTTTTTTCTGGCTTCACACTGAAACTATGATTCTTTGCGATCAGGGATGGATGGCTTGAGCATTATGAACGGGATTTCAGATTCAACTTAAGTTAGTTGGGTCCTAGGCCAACCGGTTAGAGCGGTCAGCTCGTAACGTTCAGTGTGTGCTGAGCGTGCAGGTTCGACCCTCGTCCTGGGAGTCACTGTGTAGGGACCTTAAGCAAGTCCTTCGCGAACAATTGCTCTGCAGTACAATTGCAACTGCGCCGTCGAGGCGGGTGTGTGCACTTCTGAGCAAAAAATGTTGGAAGAAGGCCGGTTTCAAATTTTGGTAATTTAAAAAGGTCGTCGTTCAATTGAATTGAATGATTTTTTTGAAGTGCTTCCTACTACTACTACGACAAGCTCGACCGAATTATCAACAGGTAACCATAGAAAACTATTATGTTTGTTTCATAAAGATCATTCTAGTAACGACAAGATAGATTATGAATTATGATTAAATCAATCAATCAACGAATCTTGAAATATCGCCTCTTCAAGAGATCCAGTTGGTGGAGCTCGCTGCCCTAACATTATGTAATGTTAATTTTCTTTTCTGAAGGAATAGGAGACAAGAGGTTGCTAAACAGCAAGCTGGTAGCGTCACAAAATGTCGTTCCACAACTGGGTAAGCAACTCAGAGACTATAGTCTTCATGTTGGTACTGCCCTCAATATATGATACTATTATTTCTAGACAATCACCTAGAAGAATGGTTTGAGTAAGCTAATCGAGTAATTGGCCAACGCGAGTGCTCCTCCGAATAGACTTCTCGAAGAGGCGCTATTTAAAGTTTCGTGATTGAATTAATCTGGATTCATAGTCCATTTTATCTTCCCACAATCGTTTTCGCCGCAGCCTCATTCCCGATCGTTTTCGTCTTCCTTCTTTGCTCATTCCGTCTTCACCCTGAAACTATGATTCTTTGCGATTCAGGATGGATGGCTTGAGCGTTATGAACGGGATATCAGATTCAACTTCAGTTGTTGGGGCCTAGGGCGATCGGTTTCTGCGGTCAGTCCGTACCGTTCAGCGTGCGCTGAGCGAGCGGGTTCGACCCTCGTCCCGGGAGCCACTCTGTAGGGATCTTAAGCACAATTGCTCTGCAATACAACTGCAACTGTGCCGTCAAGGCGGGCGTGTGTAATTCTGAGCAAAAAATGTTGGAAGATGGGCGCAATCAAATTTCGGTAATAAAAAAGGTCATCGTGGAATTGAATTGAATAATTTTCTTTTCGAAGTGCTTCCTACTACTACTATAAGATCGCCCGAATTAGCGACTGGTAACTATAGAAAAGTCTTATGTTTGTTTCATAAAGATGAATTTAGTAACGACAAGATAGATTATCAATCCAGATTAAATCAATCAATCAGTCATTCAATCAATCAAAGAAATTTGAAATATCGCCTCTTCAGAAAATCTACTCGTGGGGTATACGCTGGTTTATGTAATGTTAATGAATTGTCATTTTTAACGAATTATGTTGCAACATATGTCCAACAGTTAACTTTACAGTTTGAGGTAGGCTGTTGTATGTATATAAATTTGGCTTGCTGGTGCACAAACGTTGCTGCGCCAGGTGCTGTTTCGTCCATCATATGTCAATAGCGCTAAAATGTCCGATCTGTGATTTTTCTAAGGTTCAGAATATGTGCGAGTGGCGTTAATAATACGTTTAAAAGAAGTTTTACTGACGTATATGAGTTATACATCGGGTAATGAAAGTATATTAATTAACTTTAAATGGAAGCTTAATAGACGAAACTCGAGTTGCGGTTGAATCGTGAGCGAATGCAACGACCGCTATGAAAAATTTTATTTGATGGGTTTAAGGTAATAGTGTGTAGTGCTGAAATGCATCGCTGTATGCCTGTTATTCAGTGACTCCTAAATAATTATCAACTTCATCCAGTGCTCTTGCGTCCATCATATGTAAATAAAGTTGACCTACTGAAGCGCAAGTGTTACTGCATCCGGTGCTCTTGCGTTCAACGTATGTAAATAATATTAAAACGTCGGTTCTGTGATTTTTCTACGGTTCAAATAATGTTCGTTATTTGGTTGTTGTACATTACTAGCACAGTTAAAATGATGCCCTACCCGTGATTTTCACGGGTAGGCGGCTAGTAGTAGTAGTTGTTGTAGTAGTTAGTAGTAGTAGGTGGAGTAGTAGGTGGAGTAGTAGGTGGAGTAGTAGGTGGAGTAGTTGGTGGAGTAGTAGGTGGAGCAGTAGGTGGAGTAGTAGGTGGAGTAGTAGTAGTAGGTGGAGTTGTAGTAGTAGTAGTAGTATTAGTAATAAAAATAATAATAATAATAATAGAGATAATAATAATTATTATGGAATAGCTGTCGACCATCTTGGTCGACAGCTATTCCAGAATTATCAGCCATCTGTTTTTTGTGGCGATGTTTTGATTTAAAATTAGCCTGTAAATTATTTTTGACGCCGTGTTTTTATTTCGCATCGAGGTTTGAGAAGCGACTTCGCGTCAGGCTGTGCCATACTTAAAATCTAACTATTTTCTGTTGGATTTCAAACAAACAAACAAAATTCTTTTTATTGACCTCAACTAAAACATTTGATGATTAAACAAGAATATTATAATATGCAAGGTACCATAGGGGGAAAGACCCAAGAAGGACCGAGGTCCTGTAGGCGGGGCCAACCATGTTAAGAGAAAAAGCATTCAAAGGTCGGAGGTCGATATATAGATAATACTGATGATTGCTTAACTAGTTAACTATTACATCATAGTCTAGCTAAACATTTAAATTACCACGTTGACTATCTCATATTTTATAACAGTGAACTATTATGATACATTACATTTATGAGTGATATCAAAACATAGTGTCAAATTTGATTACATTCAAGTGAAGTCAATAAGAAGTACTCCCGCACACTCGCCTTAAAGGTATAAAGATTTGGAATTGCTTTAAATTTACCTGGAATGTTATTCCATAACTTAGCACCAGAATATTTTATGGTGAATGTTCTTGTGTTAGTTCTGGCATAGATAGATAGGTCTGTATGAGAAAGAGGATGAAGGGCGCAGACAATAAGAGTTAGCGTCAGTTGGTGATATAAAGTAATTATTGAAGACCGGAGGTAATTGATTGCGGTTGTATTTGAACATAAATTCAGATATTTGAAACAACGTTATTAGTTTTAACTTAAGTAACCCTAGCTGTATGTATATGTGGTCAACCCGAGATAAAGGAGGATAACCAACAATAAAGCGAACTGCTCGGTTTTGGAGTATAGTTAGTCGTTTCAGCCGAGAGGGGTAGTTGGATGCTCAGATAATATTGCAGTAATTTAGATAAGGGTATATCATCGTATAATATAGGCTTTTACGTATATTAGTTGGTAAGAGGTAAGCTACTCTAGATAATATCCCAAGACTTTTGGCAATTTTTTGGAGATGTTGTGTATGTGGTCGTTCCAAGTTAAGTGATTATCAATCAAAACACCACGGAATTTTATTGAGTTAACTGTCGGTACTGTTGTTTATTAACAGAGGAATTTCAATTAGGGGTAATTTCTTACGGTGAGAGCTTAATAGTATGTAGTTTGTCTTTTTAATGTTTAAAGATAGTTTGTTGGCTGCAAACCAATCATTTATATTTACAAGCTCATGGTTTAGCTGCTGGACCAATTTTTCATAGGACTTATTAGATGCAAATATGTTTCTATCATCTGCGAACAAGTAGAAATGGAGTGCAGACGAAGCATTTGGAAGGTCGTTTATAAATAGTAAAAAAAGTAAAGGACCCAGAATTGAGCCCTGCGGAACACCATGTTTTACTAGGTTTAGGGACGATAAATGATTATTACATTTGACTTGTTGGTATCTACCAGTTAGGTAACTGCGGAACCAAGACAAGGTGATACCACGTATGCCTAAATTTTCTAGTTTAATTAACAATGTGTCATGGTTTAACGAATCAAAGGCCTTTGCTACATCCACGAAGACACCAATAGCATATTCATTTCGATCGATTGCAGCAGCGATAGTATCTTGCACACTGAGAAGTGACATTAGGGTGGAGTGGCCATGCTGAAATCCATGCTGAGATTCATAGAGTATACCTTTGGTAGCTACATAATTATATAAGCGAACATACATCACTTTTTCGAGCAGTTTGGAAAAGTAGGGCAATATTGAGATTGGTCGGTAATTGGCAATTTCCTCACTGTTGCCTTGTTTATAAATTGGAGTGACTTTGGCTACCTTCAGTGGACCAGGCACAATGCCAGTAGTTAATGAACAATTTATTATGTCGGCCAAAGGTTTAGCAATAATAGATAGCAAGGGCTTCATTAAAGAGGGATTCAAATCGTCCGGGTCAGTACTTTGGGTGGTTTTCAAAGTTTTGCTCATGGAAATAACCTCTTCTGCCGAAGTTGGATATATTGCAAAAGAAGAGGGGCTGGTCGGGTTTAGGTAGAACGTTGCTGGTTTGTTGGGCGATGGTGTTTTAGCAATTATATCATCTGCTATATTGGTGAAATAATTATTAAACAGTTCAGCCATATGAGCGTTATCTGTGATCTTAGAGCCATTAGAGTTAACACATTTTATTAAAGAGTCGTGTTGCTTCGCTTTGAGAATCGATTTTATGGTTACCCATGTATTTTTTAAATCTTTGCTATATCTGGTAAATTCAGCATGGTAGAAAGTTCTTTCGGACTTCTTGCATAATGATTTGAATCTGCTTTTATAAGCAGTATACTAGTCCCAATGAGTCAAATTGTCTGAATGAACTGTTGGTAGGGCTTACAAGTCTCATCGGGGTTAAATCAGCCCTTATGAGAACCGGGAGATGGTCAGATAGATCCTCCACTAATATGGTTGGCTTTATAATTTTAGAAATGCAGGTAACAAAAATGTTGTCAATAAGTGTAGCCGATGAAATAGTAATTCGAGTGGGTTGGGAAATAGTTGGCAGAAAATAAAAGGAGGTCATTATGTTATAGAAACTCCCAGTTAGCTTACGATCTTGAGATTTAAGTAGATCTATATTAAAATCACCACGTATAAATATATACTTAGCCTTGGATTGGATAGCTGATAGTAAGATTTCCCATTCTTGGTTGAAAATAGCCATGCAGCTACCCGGTGGACTATAAACCGACCCAGCAATGAACTTTGAATTATCCTCCGTCAGTAAACAAATGAACAGAGATTCATGTCGTATGGTTGTAACAGGAAGGTGGCAATTGGAATAGACAATAGGTTAGGTTCTGCTTAATAAAGAATCCAGTGCCTCCACCCCTACCAAAGCTGGTCACGGCCATTACCGCATTGCTCAATCTCTCCTTGACTGGAACCTGCCCACAGGAGATGCGCTCACTCTTCTTCGGAAAGTGAGCGCCCTAAAAGCGCCCTCTTTGCCCCCCCCCCCAAAAAAAATTAGGAGGATTGCGCCCAATCGTAATCGGGTACTATTGGTGTGCCTCTAAGTGCACAAACGCCTAAGTGATTCCCAGAGTGAGTTCCTAACTCACCAAAAAACAATTGGGAGTTGAAACACCTGGCGGGTGTGATGTAGCGACCAATGCAACCCGACGCTTCATGGACAACATGGAACAGGGGTACATTTTGGTGAAGTTGGATCTTTCGAACGCCTTTAGCAGCTTATATCGAGACTGTATGTTGTCATCTATCAATGAAATCATTCCAGAGCTTGCACCATTTTGTCAATTGACCTATACCGTGATGTCTCAAGTCGGGCCACAACAAGGTGATCCATTGAGACCGCTGATTTTTCTGCCTGCCGCTGCAGCCAGTCCTGCTCAAACTAAGATCGCCCCTAACATTCGGATACCTCGACGACCTCACCCTGGGCCGAGAGCCTGCATTGGTTGCCGCGGATGTGGAAGTCATTGAGCGATGCTGTTCCGAATTGAGCTTAGATCTCAACCGAGCAAAATGCGAGATCATCGCAAATGGCTATGCAGTACAATGCGTTAAGGTAGTTTGCGCACATCAAACCAGCATCGGCTACTATGTTGGGTGTCCCGCTTTCGGTCGATGACACCCTTCAATCCACTCTGGACTTCCGTATTTCGGGACTTGACCGGACGCTATGCAGACTGACACTGATAGTAAGACGGGGTGCCCTATTGATCGTGAGAAGCTCCTTGGGGTCACCAAAAATGCTGCACACACTGCGTTGCTCTCCATGTGCCAAACACTTCAGCCTTGAGGTATATGATTTTCTCATACACAGGGGCCTCGAGTCAATTCTGAACGTTGCCATTACCGAGTTACAATGGACGCAGGCTGCAATGAACGCAAGCAGCTCTTAGTTTTCCCATTAAAATTGGTGGACTTGGTATTCGTAGGGTGTCATCGCTGGTACTTCCCA
>OY365822.1:3378418-3430918 GCA_959347315.1 Bimastos eiseni
TAATGAGTACATGTATATATATGTGTATGTATGTATGTATTATGTATGTATGTATGTATGTAATGTATGTTTGTGTGTATGTATTTATTTATGTATGTTTGTATGTGTGTATGCATGTATGTGTGAATGTATGTATGTTTGTATGTATGTATGTATTTATGTATGTACTTATGTTTGCCTATGCATGTGCAGCAAATATGTGTACGTGTGCATGTGTTCATATACGTGCATTCAACCAGACGCCCGATGCAGCAACGCCCTTGAATCGCCCCACATTAAACTTGTAATTTTTGCATTTTTGCAGTCGCAATGCAGTTTCACGTCGTACCGGATCGAAGTCATCCTGAAGTCAAGGTTACCCAGAGTAAGCGCTACAGAAGTTGATGAGGATGAGGAGGATGACGATAATGATCATGATGATGAAGAGGATGACGATGACGACAACGACGATGATGATGATGATAATTATAATATAAAAATTAATAATAATAATAATAATAATAATAATAATAATGATAATGATTGTAATTATTATATTAGTATTATTTTCAGTGATAATTATGATAAAAAAATAGTGTGCACGTTAGGAGTTAGCTCTGATGTCATAACAATAATAATTAATATAATCATACTAACAGTAGCAATAATAATAATAATAATAATATTGATAATGAGTACATGTATCTATATGTGTATGTATGTATGTATTATGTATGTATGTATTATGTATGTATGTATGTAATGTATGTGTGTGTGTGTGTATGTATGTATGTATTTATTTATGTATGTTTGTATGTGTGTATGCATGTATGTGTGTATGTATGTATGTTTGTATGTATGTATGTATTTATGTATGTACTTATGTTTGCCTATGCATGTGCAGCAAATATGTGTATGTGTGCATGTGTTCATATGCGTGCATTCAACCAGACGCCCGATGCAGCAACGCCCTTGAATCGCCCCACATTAAACTTGTAATTTTTGCATTTTTGCAGTCGCAATGCAGTTTCACGTCGTACCGGATCGAAGTCATCCTGAAGTCAAGGTTACCCAGAGTAAGCGCTACAGAAGTTGAACAAACCATTGTAGTTGTACTATTGAGCCATTCGTTTGTAAATCACCCCAATCTCCTCCATATTGACCAAGAACCCTAGCCCTGGACTCCCGGCATCCCAGACCTTGGCGGCAGTGTGATGCTGGCCTGGTCTGATCAAGCTGTTGATGATCCTCTCGCGATCGCTGAGTCCTCCGCGATGGCCCTGCGATTAGAAGAGGAAGGCGTTTCGTTCAGTTGCTTAATGTGTCTGGTACTGGTATTGCATTGTATAGTGTATTATATTTAAGGATTTACAAAGCGCCTCTGTTAGGGTTGATCGTTCAGAAGCATTCCCAATGCGCAATGCGGCGCAAGAAGAAGCAGGTTTTGGAAAAAAAAGATGAGAGACTGCCAGACAGCATTTCAGAGCGAGCAGATGAAGAAAGCGCATTCCACAGAAAGGGACCAATTGAAGCAAAGGATCGAGACTGAGCCATCAGTGTTCTAGTTTCAGGAACCAACAGGTCAATTCTATTGAAATAGCGAAGTGGATGGAGCTTTGAAGATTAGCCTACTAGTAGGAGTTCATTTTCTACAATAGTTAGTCAATGGGCCTAGATGTTCAAGAACTAGTTAGCCTGGGGTATGTTACTGGTAGGAGTAAAATATGCTGCTGGAAGATGAACGTTGGGAATAGCTCGTCATTGCGTGTCTATACTTACTGTTCCCTGTGCATTTGTTTTTTTCAGGGACGCTAAGGAAACCGGCCATTACGAAATCAAGCACCTCTCTAACTGTATTTATAATTATCGTTGCTGTCGTTGGTGTTGTGGCGGCTATTGTGATAGGGTTGTAAGTACCATCACTGAAATCAGTAATAAATCGATCGATCGATAGACAAATCAATTCAATATATTAATCAATCAATTAATTAATTAATCAATATAATAATTAATAAATAAATTAGCCAATCAGTCAGTCAATTAATCAATCAATTAGTCATTCAATCAGCCAATCAATCAGTCAATCAATTAATCAATCCACTAATCAATCAATGAATTAATTAATCAGTCAGTTAATCAATCAGTCACTCAATCAGTCAATCAATCAGTAAATCAATCGAATGGCTTATCTTGCATCCAAATTCAAACAATATATTTACCGATCCTGTGATGTCCGACATTATTTCTTGATCCATCAAAAAAAATTCGACAGCTACCCATTTCACGTACCCAAACAATTTTATCACACGCCCCTCCCTCCAGTTGCTCAGCATACATTTTGAGAACCCCTAACCCATGCATACGCAAAACAGTATCGCTACCTCTTATTTTTCAAAATACATTTATTTCTCTCTATATTTATTTTCGTTAAGCATAGTTTTTGTTAGCTAAATTTGTTAACTGTTATGAGCAGTGCCGTACCGAGAGATGGGCCAGCGAGGCCTAGACCCAGGGCGCAAATGTGGAAAGGGTGCAAATTTCAGGATGCAATAATTTATTATTCCATAAAATGCACTATTTTAAGAATGTGGGGGCGCCAAATTGATGTTACACACAGGGCGCAATTAGCTAGACACAGGGCGCAATTATTGCTCGGTCGGTACGGCCCCAATATTTACTTAAACTTACACTTTAACAGGTTATAATACTACATAAAATTGATACAACAGGAATATGATTCTGACTTTAGCTATGATTTTAATATTTCATAACTTTAGTTAGGGCTGAATAATCTGAGCGAAATTTGATTATGCTAAACATATTAAAAATCCAGATTTCATGTGTATTTTGTGGTAGTAGCAGTAGTAGGGGGGTAAGGGGAAAGTAGTTGTAGTATCAGTAGTAGGGTGAGTAGGTGGAATAGTAGTAGTAGTAGTAGTAGTAGTAGCAGGGGGTGGAGGTGGTGGAGTAGTAGTAGTAGTAGTAGCAGTAGTGGTATAACCAAGTCAAATTGAATGTGTAGTCAGTTGATATAATCCCTCAAATAAAATAGATGTTCAATAGCTAGTTAACGTCAGAGTCCACGTCTACATGGAACCAACAACGTGGAATCAACAACATTCTGTTGTTGGTTCCATTAGACTCTTGTAAAAATGATAGGTTTTTGAAGCATCTTTGTTTCTATTTAATCGAGGTTGATATGGCGATACAGAAGTGAATTACCCAAAGACGAGGTAAAACCGCATAAAGTACCATCTAAAGGTCCGTCTAAAGTTCTGCCTACAGTACCGCCCACAGCACCGTCTAAAGGATCTCACGAAAAGGTGAGAGAAGTCAGTCAATAAGTCAGCCAGCCAGTCAGTCAGTAAGTCAGCAAGTCAGTCAGCTACAATCATTCAGTCATTCAGTTAGTAAGTCAGATAGAGTCAGTCAGCTACAATCATTCAACCAGTCAGTAAGTAAGTCAGCCAGTCATTCAACTACAATCATTCAGTCAGTTAGTGAGTAAGTCAGCCAGTCAGTCAGTCTGTCAGCTACAATCATTCAGCCAGTCAGTCAGTCAGTTACAATCATTCAGCCAGTCAGTCAGTCAGCTAGTCAGTCAGTCGGTCAGCTCCAATCATTCACAGTGTGTCAGCCAATCAATTTTCCTAAAGATTATGATCCATTTTCCCAATTTTTTCGCGTTCTCGGACCCTGATCTTAATCTCCGTCTTCCCAAGCGCTCTCGTCCTCACCGTCTCTCTCTCCCCTCTCTCTTTCTCTCTCTCCTTCTGTCTCTCCCTCTCTCTGTCTCTCTCTTTCTGACTCTCTCTCCCCCTCTCTCTCTCTCTGCCCCTGTCTCACTCTGCCTCTTTCTCTGTCTCTCTCTATCTCTGTCTCTCCCCCTCTCTCTCGCCCTTTCTCTTTCTCTATTTTTAACTGTCTCTCTCTCTCTTTGTCTCTCTCTGTCTCTATCTCTCTCCCCGCTTCTTTCTCTCTCTCTCCCTTTCTCTCTGTCTCTTTGACTCTCTCTCTGTCTCTCACTGTGTCTCTCCGACTCTGTCTCTGTGACTCTCTCTGTGTCTCTCTTTCTCTCTTGTCTCTCTCCTGCTCTCTCTCTCTCTCTCTCTGTCTCCGTCTCTCTCTCTCTGTCTCTCTCTCCGTCTCTCTTTCTCCTTCCTTCCATCTCTTTCTCTCTCTCTTTCCTCTCTCTCTCCCGTTCTCTATTTTCTCCCCCTTTCTCTCCCTCCTTCTCTCTCTCTACGTCTCCCTCCCTCTCTCTCTCTCCCCTTCTCTCCCTGTCACTCCCCTCTCTCTGTCTCTATCCCTCTCTTCATCATCTGTCTCTCTCTCCCTTCATCATCTGTCTCTGTCTCTCTCTCCACCTGTGAATGCCTGTCTGTGTCTGCGTCTGCCCCTATCTTCTCTGTAGCGCTCGTGAACATACACGTGATGATCAAAAGTGGTTAGCGTTCTGGGCTGTCAATCAAAAGATGGTCAGGTTCAAATCCCACAGAGCAGAAATTTGGTTCGAGATTTCTTATCCGCATGCAGCATACCAACGCAATCCAACGGTAGAGTACGCTGAACGCACACTGTCAATGAGTCGGTGCTATAGAGGACGGTGATTGAAAGGACCGACCAGCCCGACTTCGTATGACGAGGCCAACAAAATGATCTTAATAGCTGGTCGTCCTCTTGTTATCTTCTTCTTCATATTCTTCTTCTTCCTCATCTTCTTCCTCTTGTTCCTCCTCCTTTTCTTCTTCTTCCTCTTATGATTCTTGTTCCTGTTCTTATTCTCGTTCTTATTTTCCTCCTCCTCCTTCTTTTTCTTCATCTTCTTAAACTTCTTCTTCATCTTCTACCTCTTCCCCTCTTCCTCTACACAATTTAAATTCAAGTGTTTTTGTGATTGTTTCAAACAAAGCTTCCTCTGATGTCAAAGACGAAAGAGTCCAACAAGTCAGAAAAGAAGGCAAAGGAATTGGCTACCCTCGTATCGTCGAGACTAAAGAAAAATGCTCATTTACCCGCTCCGGGTCAGGCTCCGGCTCTGGGTCCGTTACCGGCACCCAGCGCTCCGCATAAACCAGGTGGAGCGCCAGAAGCAACAAAAGCAGCCGCAGGGCCAATAACAATTGGGCCAGGAGCGCAAAAGCCACTGGCGGCAGGGCCAGGAGCAGCAGGACCAGTAACAGGAAGGCTAGTATCGGCAATACCAGATGGACCATTAGCGGCAGGGCCAGGAAAAACAGGGCCATCAGCGGCAGGGCCAGAAACAGCAGTGCCAGTAATGAAAGGACCAGGAGCAACGCGGCCAGTAACAGCAGGGCCAAATGCCGCAGGACCATTGGCAGCACGGCCAGGAGGAACAGAGCCTTCAGCGGCAGGGCCAGTAACAGCAGAGCCAAATTCCGCAGGGCCATTAGCAGCAGGGCCAGGAGGAACAAAGCCTTCAGCGGCAGGGCCAGGAGGAACAAAGCCTTCAGCGGCAGGGCCAGGAACAGCAGTGTCAGTAACAGAAGGGCCAGGAGCAAAACAGCCAGGAACAGCACAGCCAGGAGGAACGGAGCCTTCAGCGGCAGGGCCAGTAACAGCAGAGCCAAAGGCCGCAGGGCCATTAGCAGCAGGGTCAGGAGGAACAGAGCCTTCAGCGGCAGGGCCAGGAACAGCAGTGTCAGTAACAGAAGGGCCAGGAGCAAAACAGCCAGGAGCAGCAGGGCCAGTAACGGCAGAGCCATTAGCAGCAGGGCCAGGAGGAACAGAGCCTTCAGCGGCAGGGCCAGGAACAGCAGTGTCAGTAACAGAAGGGCCAGGAGCAAAACAGCCAGGAGCAGCACGGCCAGGAGGAACAGAGCCTTCAGCGGCAGAGCCAGTAACAGCCGCTGCTAATGCCGCAGGGCCATTAGCAGCAGGGCCAGGAGGAACAGAACCTTCAACGGCAGGGCCAGGAACAGCAGTGTCAGTAACAGAAGGGCCAGGAGCCACACAGCCAGGAGCAGCAGGGCCAGTAACGGCAGAGCCAAATGCCGCAGGGCCATTAGCAGCAGGGCCAGGAGGAACAGAGCCTTCAGCGGCAGGGCCAGGAACAGCAGTGTCAGTAACAGAAGGGCCAGGAGCAAAACAGCCAGGAACAGCACAGCCAGGAGGAACGAAGCCTTCAGCGGCAGAGCCAGTAACAGCAGAGCCAAATGCCGCAGGGCCATTAGCAGCAGGGTCAGGAGGAACAGAGCCTTCAGCGGCAGGGCCAGGAACAGCAGTGTCAGTAACAGAAGGGCCAGGAGCAAAACAGCCAGGAACAGCACAGCCAGGAGGAACGAAGCCTTCAGCGGCAGAGCCAGTAACAGCAGAGCCAAATGCCGCAGGGCCATTAGCAGCAGGGTCAGGAGGAACAGAGCCTTCAGCGGCAGGGCCAGGAACAGCAGTGTCAGTAACAGAAGGGCCAGGAGCAAAACAGCCAGGAGCAGCAGGGCAAGTAATGGCAACACCAGAGGCAGCAGGGCCACTGGCAACGGTAACAGCAGGCAGGGCTTCTGAATCGTGATTATCAATTCCAACGAGAGGCGTTGACACCAGCCTACATACGGCGAAAGCGACATCGTCCCTTTTGCCTGCTGTTATGAAGTCGTTGAACTACTGCTCTGCTGTACTGTTTATTGCTATTTATGCGACGTTTATGAACTGATTTATCGATGTGGAGACGTTCTTCTTCTTCTTAGAATAATAATAATTGCTATTGTAAGAGCAGCAACTCTGCGACAGTTTGACGGGGCTGATATTGAACACTTGATAATAAACACATTTCGGAAAGATGTGAATAAACCGTCAGCTTTTCCTTTCAGGGTCACGCGGGCACTGATTGTGTTGGCCCATGTGACCATTCAGTCAGGAGCGAATCCTTGACATGGCTTAACATATGCGCATTTGCACTCGATTGCAAGTGTTGGCAGTAATATTAATACTTATCTCATACAACTACTCCCACTTCCACTACTACTGCTACTGCTGCTGCTGATGATGATGGGGAGGAGGAGGAGGAGGAGGAAGACGACGACGACGATGATGATGATGATTGTACTACCACTACTACAAAAAGTAATAGTAGTAGTAATAATAATAATAATTATTATTATTATTAAAGCTAATAAAGACAGTAACCATCAAATAAAACTAATATTAAAAATAGTAATGGTCATTGTAGTAGCAGTAGTTGTAATAGCTACGTTTAAAATAAAACTACAGGATGACACAAAAGTTCGCTGACCGTTTTAAAACTTCAATATCTCGGTCAAAATGATTCGGATCTCTTAAATATTCTTCCAGCCTATACATGACTCAAATATATTATAACCCTAAAAGTTTTAAGTCGAACGTGCGTTAAATGACGTGACAGTAAACATTGCGGCGCGTGAGGTGCATTTTCGGCTCGTGCCTGGATATGACTTAACCATTATTAATACCGCTTAATTGAGTACAAGTAGGAGCATCGACACTGGACTGCAGAAGACTGGCCTAATGCGTTATTCACGGATGAGTCGCCGTTTAAGGTGTTTTAAGTACCAAATGCACAAAACGATAGACCTACAGTTTGGGTTTCATTGGAGAATGATACGTCTGCTCCACAGATGAAGTTTAGTCCATCAGTGATGACGTTGGGTGGGACGACGGCCAGAGGTCCTACAAGCTTTTACTTTGTGCCAAAAGGTACCAGACTGAACTCGCAGTTCTGCATTATAAACATTCTCAAGCAATACGCTAAGTCAGCGTTCGAGTGACAACGGCAGTGTTATGCACCAACATTTATTTGTTGATAATCACCTTGGGAGTATTTCTGCAGGATGGTGCACGGTGTCAGCATGTCATGCATCAGCTGTGACGACGAAGTGGCTTGACCACAAACTCCCGTCACGCATAAAGTCAAAGAATTAGCCGCCAAGAACTCTCCAGGTCTCTCCTATTGAGAACTTGTGGAGTACTTTAGTCTCTCAATGTTTACGTTGGAATTTGGGACACTCAAGTCGCTGATCAATGCAGTATGCGCAGTATACAGACTCCGTGCCGTCATTAAGCAGAACGAAATACTGTCCGCTAATAGCCTACATCAGGAAGACCTAGTAACCAGTATTGTGTTATAGTCTCATTGGGGAAATATTTGCTTTACAGTGATCTTTTGATGAACAAACCGTATCGCATGGCAGTTTTTCCCCAGGAAACTGGTCTTCTTCAACACGTTTCATATTTAATGGTAACCACGGACCGTATCAAAGCCAAATTTGTAATGATATCTTGCATTTGATGTGTATGCACTAACAAGATATCAGAAAAAAACATGAAGCCCTCACTGAGTAAACACGTTTTTTGAAAACGGTGAACGAACTTTTGTGTCACCCTATATTATACGCTCGTGAATTTATAATGTTAAACACTACTTTAGTACCTAACATAAATTGTTATGCACTGCATAATGTGTGTATAATGAACATCGTATGAATAGCTTATTTTGTAGCATAATACACGGTCAGATTTATGCACAGTAGGCGATACTTCGGATGCTATGATGAACTTACATTGTGCTCGCGTGTGTGCTATATACTGACGCTCGTTCAAAGTCCTTAATATTTATTATCGCATAATTATACGATTATCTGCCTTGTGAAATTTATGCTCCCTATGAATTCACAGTCACACACAATGTAAATATACACATGCTGATATCCATGTCTACATGTATAGACGAAAATCATACTGGTATATGAATCAACATATTATCTGTTTCTTTTCGGCCGACAGCTCCTGAGTATTTTTCAGCTTGTCTCACTGTTTTCTAACTCTTTCTATGTTTCTTTCACTGTTTATCCGAATATTTATCTCCTCTTCTCACTATCATCTAATATTCTTTAACTTTATAACTTTATATTCTCCTTCAATCAACTTTTTAACCAGCACTTTTCACTCCTCTTTGCTCTTTTTCTTTAACTCTATTTGTCTGTTGTGGCCAGCTCTCTTACTGACTTTAGTGGCTGACTATTTTCTGGATCAATATACTCTGGTTGTATGTTTGTCTGTCTCTCTTCCATAACTCCAGTTTTCCGGGAAAGGCAAAGGAGGCAGGCCGATTGGTTCACGTGAGTCATTCTTGTACCCTCTGTTTCGCTATCTCCCACCCCATCTGCCTGTCTGTCTCTCTGTGTGTATCTGTAAGTAGCCTACAATGTCACACTGCCTACAGGAGGGGTGAACCATAATCATCTACTTTCGTTCTCAGGAGAACTTCAATCAGGCAGCAGCTTACCCTCTGCCTCTCTTCTCTCGATGGTCTCTATGGAAGCTGATCGTTGATCCTAACTTGACATCCACGAGGCTTGACGACATCGGCGCTCGTGAATAAGCTGGCGCCATGCGCTCAGCATTCGAATGGCGCCTTATAAATTTGGAGTTCACGGATCACGTGTGCCACTTTCACCGCTGCCACGGCCGTTCACTTTGACTACACGTAATATTATGTTAGAGAAAAGATCAGTCCCTTATGAAGCCAGCCTTGAGGCAGCCATGGATATGAAGTGCTGGCGACTTCATTTTCTCAGCCTCGGCGTAGGAGGACGGATTGGCATCTCCTTTTTCGGCCGACAGTGGATGGTTAGTTTGATAGTCCGTGGTGGTAGTTGCAGCTTAGCGACACTGTGCGATAACAGCGATCACTAGCGTCGCCCTCCTCTTTTATCCAGGCCTGGGACTGGCACAGTCAGGGTACGAGCAGAGGAGGAGTTCTGCTGGATATGGTGTGCAGGCAGAGCAGCAATCTCAAACCATCTGTCCCAATGGCGGCGATTTGAAGCCCAGTCTGTCTATTGACAGTCTAGCAGCTCACCACCTATGTGGGTCCCACCAGCTGGAGCTGCCTCCCCCTTCCTCTTCGGAAGGAGCTGCTTTCTTCCCTGTTGCCTTTCAGAAGCGCCTGAAGACTTTCCTCTTCTCTGTTTAGCTTTGTGTTGAGTCGTAAGCGCCTCTGATTTGAATAGCGCTATATAAGTGTTCCATTACATTACATTGCATTACTCATCCAAGATCATAATTATTAGAAAAGATTGAAGTCCTTGAATGTTGTTTACTCTTTGTCTCTTAATTACAATTCTCAACCAGGTGTGATAGTGAACAGATATTAAATTTTGTTCATGACTTTAAAGTGATGGTTCCTGTAAAAAGACTGTGGCATAATGGTGTATATGTGCGTTCGCGTGTGACAAGTGTCTTCAGTAATTCGGTAAACATCTTCGGGTAAAATCTGCCGACGATAGGTCATCTTCTCGTTCCTGGCAAAGAAAATGAAAAGTCGTGATTGGACGCAAACCCAAGTAGGCCTAATCAGTTAGGCATAATGTATTAATGTAAGTGGACAATTCTAACAGGATTTTTTCCACCATTGCTAGGGCCCCGTGGTTTATGCGATTAAGCGAGTTCACATTTTTTCGCATAAAATGGCGGTTTTCCCATAAATTCCTAAATGCAAAGTTTTCGCGAAGTATTGCAAACAATTCGGAAATTTCGGTCAGTGTCAAGTATGATTGGCTTGTCCTGGCTATTATTTAGGGGCTATAGTTTACCGACTAGACGACGTAATTGATGACGGCTAGGACTCGTATCTTATGCGATTTTTTACGATTAATTTACGAAAAATCTTTGCAAAATTCACGGGGTCTAACCATTGCGAATCGAATACACGAGCAATATCAATCAGTAATAATTAACCGATATCCAACAGTGGAATAATCGCAAGGCAACTTTTGACACGAACCACTAAACAGTTTAGTTACCTTTGCGATATTATTCAAGCTGCTAAGAAGGACGCAAGTTAAACAATTTACGATTAAAATCTCGGGTCCTATGATCAGAGACAATGAAGTTGTTTACAAAAGGCACCAGCTTATTCACGAGCGCTGCATCAAAGAACCGTAGAAGTAACTTGCCTCTACGGCGCTATATAAATGGAATTACAATTGAAAAGCACCACCCAAGAGGCAAATAGTCCCATAAAAAGGAACCTCTGTACACTCGACTATCCAAAATTTATTGTGGTCGAATTCAACAGTGTAGTTAGGCTAAATTATAATTTTAATTATTATTATTAATCATCATAATAAAAGGTTAACATCATAATTACATGGTACAAATCGAGTAGTTGCTTGTGGTCCAACCATCAAATTAGTTTTTACAAGTCCCTAACGTCTATTTTTCTTAAGTCGTGGCTGGGCTGCGACGCTCCTGAGTATGTTTCTGAAAGGGGCGCTATATAAGTGCTCGGCATGAATGAATGACTTCAACTAAACCACAACAGCGACAATAATAATTATTATTATTATCATCATTTATTATTATTATTATTACATTATGTAAGAGCTATAACTAATTATGTGAGATAAGTGACGATTCATATCACACCTTCAACTACTCTGCTGCAGACGCTTGTTGCTTGGTTGAACAATCTCCAACGCTGCCTCGAAATCCTCCCGCAGCACGCGGATGTTGGTCACGTCGATTTCTGGGAAGTCATTATCATCACATGTCTCAACCTCCGGATTGACTCGCACAAGGGCGTGCATGGCAGCCTCCCCACAGACCGATGATAAGTCTGCGCCGTTATACCCTAACCCACCAAACATCATGCATAAATCAGTATCAATCAATCAAACAATCAATCAATCAATCAATCAATCAATCATTCAATCAATCAATCAATTAAGCTTAACATAGCGCCTCCTCAAGAAATCTTCTCAGAGGCGCTCCCGGTCCAACCTCGGCCAAATATTCGTAATCTTCAAACTTCTAAAGCGCCACTCGAAAGCCAAGCGCTGGGCACCAGCTTATTCACGATCGCTGCGTCAAATCAAACGGGCTGTCCAAAGAGTAGTCCGAGGAACGGGTTTTCAGAGGGTCAAAGAAAGTAGAGTATCTGTTAATAGGGGTGTCGCTTTGGTCGAGGATTTGAGAGTGGACGACAAAGTGAGCCTGGGTAAGGATCCTCGAAAACTTTCCAGAGTAGAATAAAAATGGGGCAGATAGTAGAGAGTTCCTAGGCAAGAGCCGAAGATCCATTACGGCTATTCCAAGCAGTCGGTCCCATAACTAACACGTGATACACCCAAGCTCACCGACCTAAATTCCGGTTCCTAGGCAGAGAAATTTCGGGCCTGGGCAGAGATATTCTGAGCCTCCAGGCAGAGAAATACTGGGCCCCATGGAGCGAAATTCCTGTCCCCAGGCAGAGAAATTCCGGGCCCCTGGCTGAGACAATCTGAGCCTATAGGCAGAGAAATTCCGGACCCTGCCCGAGAAATTCTGAGCCTCTAGGCAGAGAAATTGTGGGTCGATGGTTAAGAAATGTCGAGCCTCTAGGCAGATAAATTCTGGGCCCCAAGCATGGAAATTCCGGGCCCCTAGGTAGAGCATTCACGGGCCTCCCAGACGGATGTCGGCGTGTTGTATGGCAGAAAATTTGTAGGACAATAATTAGTGAGACGCTTGAAGCTTAAACTGATTGAAGTTAAGAGTGAGTAATAAAATTATTATACTTATAAAGGCATCTATAAACTTCGCATAAGGGCACGCAACAAAACACAGCCAACGTGATTATACAGCTACAGAATTATACACATTTAACGATCAAACAAGAGGTCACATAAATTAACAATTCTAGCGATATCACTAACAAAATGTCGGGACCAATAACTCCACAAAATAGTTTTACTCCTAAACAAACATGTCGCCAAAATAAAGATGTTGCTATTCAGATGGATGTTCAATTTCAAATTAGGATGCTTTAAACCGTCAACGTCATTTTTTATTTTGCCAACTTAGTTATTCATCAACTCACAGTCATAACTAAAATTAAACGATTCAGCTTATGTCAAAAAGACGTGAGCATTTTTTTCTCCCGATTATCGCCCAAAAACTGTTGACACGGCGTTACATAGAACTTTCTAGTCCTGTGCATAATAGAATCTTGTAGCTGTAAATGTCGTCATAGAAGACCTAAGCTCCGTTGCCCCGTCCTAACTAAACAAAGGACAGGAAGATATTATAATAACAATAGGCCTAATAATAATATCAGTTATAGTAATAGTAATAATAGTAGTAGTAGTAGTAGTAGTAGTAGTAGTAGTAATAATAATAATAATAATAATAATAATAATAATAATCATAATATTCCGAAGAATAATAATAACAACAACAACAACAACAACAGCAACAACAGTAATAACAATAATAATAATAACAATAATAATAATAATAATGGTAATAATAATAACAATAATAATAATAATAATAATAATAATAACAATAATAATAAGAGCAATAATAAATAATAATTTTAATAGTAATTGTAATAGTAAGATAAATTAATAATAGCACTAGGCCTAATAATAATATTATCAGTAATAGTAATAATAATAATAATCATAATATTAATATTAATAAAAAATAATAATAAGCATGTCCCAAAGGAGCCCGTTTCGCATGCTCCCGAGCCCTCACTGATATCCTGCACTCCGTAAATAACAACCCAGCTGGAGTTGAGGCTTGGGCGTCAGTTGATGTGGTTTGCCTCCAACATACTGGCACAACCATCAAGAGCGGGTCGCAGGCGAAATATGGCCAATGTAATCAAGAAACACATTGACAGCCAAGCAGTCCTGCGGACGAGGGATGATTGTTTCAACATCTCTCCATTTGCACTCATCTGCACTGGAGATTGACTCTCGACTGTTCCCGTCATCTCTTGCGGGTTGGGTCTGAGCAATGAGGCCATGAGGGTGGCGGTGGGCTTTCGCCTGGGACTCAACATCTGTGCACCGCATCAGTGTCAGTATGGAGAAATAGCTGACCCGGGAGGACATCACGGTCTTGTTTGCAGACATTCGACATGAAGAGCGGTTCGACAATTCGCCTTATATTGTCTGGAGAGCCCTTTTAAAGGCAGACGTTCCATCTTCGAAGGAGCCACAAGGTTTGATCCGGAGCGGCGCGGAAAGAGACCGGATGGAGCGACACTTATCCCGTGGGCGAGAGGCAAGTACATCGCTTGGGATGCAACAACTATCCACTTGTCTTCGGCAGTGCCTGGTGGTGCGTCTGAACATGCCGCGGACCGAAAGTGTTCCAAGTATTCTACTCTTGCCACCACACATGACTTCGTTCCCTTGGCATTCGAATCACTGGGGCCCATCAATCGCGCTGGATGCGAATTCTTGACGGAATTGGGTCGCCACATGACCGCCGTATCAGAAGATCCCATGGAGACAGTGCACTGGTTTCAACGTCTCTCCATTTGCACTCAAAGATTCAACGCCGTAGCGTTCAGAGGCACTTTCAAACAGCCTATCGGGACCGACAATTAAAGAACTGTCAGTCAGCATGTCAGTAATTTTGGAAAAGCGCAGAATAATAATAAAAATAAGAGCAATAATAATAATAATTATAATAATAATGTATGACATTATAAATCAGATGCCTTTGCTTTAATTAGCTGAGTTTTGATTCTATTTGATTAAGCAAGAAAACGTCAAGATTAGTTTAGACCGTAGACTTCATCTAGAATTTTAGATTAGGCAATTCTAGAGTCTAGACTAGTCAAGAGTATGAACGAAGACCCAACTTAACAGTTGAGTTGCCATATACTGTAAGAAAGAAACGAATGCTCTAACACTACCGGAAGCAGTGCACTCTGACCAACAGGTATCAATTATTCGTAACCATCGCTGTGAAATGGCCGGTGCCAGGAACTTAAAATGATGATAGAAAATTTATAAAGTAATAGCACAATAATTTTTATTATAATCGTATGGTACCCAGGAATAGAAATATTTATAGGACAATGATCCCTCTAATTTTATGGAGATAGTGCACGCAAGAAATTTTGTGCGAAACATGTTAGAAATGGTTCACACTTTTGTGCGCAATTCGGAGCTGAATACGATGATATTTAGATTAAGACCATAATTATCTATAAGTCTATGGCGGTAAGTTCTGACAACGTAAGAGAAGAACCTTGTCTAAAGATATATAGAGAAACGTATCAACCAAGGAACCAAAGCATATGGAGTAAGGTAGGACTCAGCCGGTTAGGAGACTCGAATTACGTAGAATCATTAAATAAAATGTGTGCGCTCATTAAATTCTTGTGTGCGCTGGCTCCACGCTCCACGGTCGCACATAAATGCGCACACAGGAACATTGTATCGAAGAAAAATGTTCTATTATTTACCCCGAAATATCTGGATCCTTATCAGTTTCCTCGTCCAAATCGGCGAAACCCGAGTCCTCCTCCTGCATGTCGCAGCTGGAAGGCGAAACACTGCGGGATCTTGAAGTGCTAGGCTTTGGGTTTGCCGCGGTAGAACGTCTTTGTGTACCCCTACGGGATTTCGATCCACGCTTGGAGCTAGAGGTAGCCCTACGTCGGCGGCCACGCGACGCAGAGACATCATTATCATCACCACCACCACCATCATCATCACCACCACCATCATCATCATCATCATTCTCTGCTATAGCAATTTCATACAGAAATACTGAAAGGTACAGGCAGGCAGATGCAGAAGCATGCAGAGAAAGGGATACAGAGTTACAGACAGTAGCACGCAAGAAAAACGCAGACAGCGAACGGATATAGACAGTTATAGTCATAAATACATCTGAAAGTTGCAGAAAAATGAAACGTAACCATCGAGAGAATAGACATGGACAGAGAAAGATACAGTGAGGAACAGGAAAGGAGAGTAACACAAAGGCAGAGAAACAGAAACGGGAACAGCAAGACAGGGAAAGCCAGACAGGAGTAAAGAGACATAAACGGAGACGTAGATGGAACTACAGGATCAGACCTGTCACTCGAAAGGAGGGTTACACAAAGAAAGAGAAACGGAAACAGCAGGACGTAGAAAGCCAGTGAAAGAGATACAGGAGTAGAGAAACATATACTGAGACCTGGAGGGAACTACTGATACATTGCATTGTCACGCAAGCCTGACATGTGTGCAATATTTAAACTCTATAGGTCGACGGGAACACACCTGAAACAGAGTTAAAAGATGTTTACGTAGCAACCTCGACAAACTTTACACAAGCCAAGTTAAATGAAAGAAGGCAAAAAGACAGATGAAGATTAGACACAATGAGAAGAAGAGTTTTTAAACACGGCCATTAATTCAAAGATTTTATTAATCCCCTTCGCTGATAAAAGAATTGCATAAACACCATGAAAAGAAACGAGAGTTAAATTGTTTAAAACAACCGTTGATCCTGAGATGGATGCTTACCAAACCAGATGCAATACTCAACCATGATCATCTCATAAACAAATCATGGTAAACCACCAGACCATGCAAAACAAATGACGCAGAAAACAATACAGCAAGCAAAATAAAATAACCAGCAAAACAAAATGAATCAAAGTTTTGTCCATAATGTTGCACTGTATAAAATGTTCACTTACAAACACTGAACAAACAAGACATAAAACAAAGTAGCTTGAGAACAAGATGGTCACCAAAAGGGTTTGGCATAACAAAATGGCCAAGCAACAAAACGTCCACCAAACGAAAGATCTGGAACCCAAATGAAAGACAAAATAAAATCCTCGGCAAAACAGCCAGGAAATTAAATCAGTAATGCAAAAATTGAGCAAAACAAAAGGCTGGGAAAGGAAAGTTACTGCGATTTGAAAAATGAAATGAACAAGGGAAAAAATTACCATATAAACTAAATGACCTAAAACATTTACTACAAAAAGTGGCCACAAAACCAAAATAAGCACAAGACAAAAAAGACCACAAACCAAAATGACCCTAAAAACTATCACACCATTTAGTCACACCACACCATAAAAACAAACTGACCAAAAAAAATCAACAAGACAATAATTATGATCTCAAAATGGCCGATAAAAGCGACATAATGATATTTAGATATTATTATTTTTCTACCGCAACTATGATTCAACAACTTGAATTGCATTTAATAATTAATTCACGTGAGTCTCGTAAAAGATAAGTCTTCGAATGGCCAAAGCTTCTAAGGCAGCCAAAAACAGTATTGAATGAATGAGCAAGCAGCAATCACAAAAGAAATTTGAAAGACTTCAAATCCCAACCTGCAAATCTGTAGAAGATAAATAATGCATAAAACCCTCTCAAATATAATTGCTATTAAAGGGGCTACATAAATGCCATGTAATATTATGTCAGTATCTCTACTCTCCAGCTAACATGCTCCGATCTTCTTTCGACAACCCCTCTGACATGACTAAGTGGTCGATCATGAAAATGCCGTAAACAATGGTTTTTAATTTGCGAAAAAATGGTTGATTAAAGGCTGCTGGTTTCTACATCTGTAAACATCGTACGCCAAATGTTACCTCAGGCAATTTCCAATGGCATAGTCAAAAACCAGATGAAAAACCAGAAAGGTAACACCATTTAGTCACACTGCACCATTTAGCCACACCACTTAGCCACACCACACCATTTTAGCCA
Source organism: Bimastos eiseni (assembly GCA_959347315.1). NCBI lineage: Eukaryota > Metazoa > Annelida > Clitellata > Crassiclitellata > Lumbricidae > Bimastos > Bimastos eiseni. The sequence continues at coordinate 3,395,911 of OY365822.1, forward strand.
TACCACACCATTTAGAGACACCACACCATTTAGCCATACCTACCATTTAGCCACACCCATTGAGCCACACCAGCACCATTTAGCCACACCACACCGTTTAGCCATACCACACCATTTAGCCACACCACACCGTTTAGCCATACCACACCGTTTAGCCATACCACACCACTTAGCCATACCACACCATTTAATCACATCACACCACTTAGCCACACAACACCACTTATCCACACCAGCACACAAAAATATACCGACATGTCCCAAAAAAAGAGAATCAATACACATAACCAAATAGCAAGAGCAAAGAACTGTATCGTACAAATTCGGCTGAGACGTCAACAGATGTTGCAAATGGGGCAAGGCGGTTAGAAACTACTTCTGGTTTGATTCCAGTTTGCAAGTAACCAAACACTATTGATGACCAAGTCTAGCGTTTCCCAACTGTGGAACCCTGTGGCTTCCATGAGGTGAAGATAAGGGTTCTGCAGAAAGGCTTTGGTGTGAATAATAAGTTTCAAACAATTTAAAATAGATCATACGAATTTAACACGGAGGACTTTTTTCTTAGCATCTGTGTAAACTTTACATGCAAGTGAAATCATAATCATTTGTGTTGTTATTAATCTAATCTAGGCCTAAACCTATAATAGTCTGCATTCTCAAGAGTTTGTATACCTACATAAAAATTTTTTTTAGTTTTGGATGGGGGTTCCGACAACAAATTGAGATCAGTATGGTTCCATGGCCAAAAAATAAATTGGGAAACGCTAACCTTTGCCAACAGTAGACACGATCAAAAAAGCAGGAGTTTAGCAAATATATCAACACAACATTGAAACACATCATCAGGGGCTATACCAATAGACTGTAAGTCTTCATAACCAGAAGATAACTGTATCAGGCACTCTATCACATAGTTCTAAGTCTTCAAAGAAATATCACAATGTTCTACGACTGTCACAATCAGGGCTGAAACATGGGCCTGTAAATCTTCGGAAGCAATATCACTGCTGCATGCCTTCAGAAGTGAATATCCCAGAGCCTGTTTGCCTTCAGCGGTCATATCGCGGGGCTGCGTCAGGGAGGTTGTGATATTTAAAAGTCATTTGGACCCATGATAACATGAAGAAAGTATAACAAGAGGAAGTCCCCGAATGTTCACGGCTTGCTCAGAAGAGATCGTCCTTATTCCAAAGACACATAATACTCTAGTAAATCTTGATTAATTCGCACATAGAGTTCAGTGGGAGATGGTCCTCACATGCCAAGACAGGAAAATTAAGTCACTTCCTCAAGGCTAGTTGAAGGCACTGCTCATCATCATCTTATCCAAAAGTTACAAAGACAGTCAGTAAGTACTCCAGTAAATCTTGATTAATTTGCATACATAGAGAAAAGGTCATCGTGGTAATCATTCGTTTTACGCGCCCTCTACAATTGGGGTGTTTTCAGAAGCAACCTCACTCGTCCCTGTTGGCTGCATTGCGGCTTTTGCCTTTTCGAGTCCGGTCGTAAGAAAGCTGATGTAGGCGGTATGTGACGAATCAGTGACGCTGAAACAAAATTTCAAGGTAATGTAATCGAGCATTTATGTAGCGCCCCTTCAAGATTATTATCGTTACTAGGCATTTATGAAGTAAATCAATCATTTATTAAGTTCATTAATTATTTATTAATTTCATTAATCATTTACTAATTTCATTAATCATCTATTAATTTCATTAATAATTTAATAAACGAATCAATCACTTATTATTAAGTTAATTGATCATTTATTAAGTTTATTGATCATTTTGTTGAATTCATTAATCATTTATTAAGACGAGAATAAAACGACCCTTCTTTGACAGACCCAATGTTTTGCAAGAATGACTCATCCTCCCTTTCCGATTCCATGAATTCGTTGGCATTGACGCTGTGAACGATCGTTCCATTCGGCAGCGTCACCATCAGCATCACTGGGAAGCGGTAACCGTCCAGCTGGTGCTTGGCAACGGCTGCCACTTCCGGCTGCGTCTCATCGCCCACCAAGAACTGGAAGAAAGAAATCAGTTAACTTAGACAGCATTTCCCAAATTATGTTCCAGGGTTCTGTGAGGTAAAGACAAGGGGTTTGGTGGAAAACTTTCAGTGTGAAAAAATTTTCTGTTATAATTTTCTATACTGGTCACTTTATAAAATCTGTAAGTGTCCTATGTATATTCTAGCTTGCAAACACTGAATTCACAAGTCGTTGTCACGATATTTGTATTATTGTTAATCTAGACAAGACCTAAACCCACAACTGGCTGCATTCTCAAGCATTTGTACCTACATAAATATATGCCTTGTTTTGGAACGGGGGCTCCGTCAAAAAAAAATCAAGGTCATAAGGATTCCATGTCCAAAAAAAGAATGGGAAACGGTGAATAAGATACGCAATGGGAAGCCCAACAACACAGCAAGTAAACTCTTGAATTGACAGATTGTCATACAGATGTCCATTGATCCTAATCTCAAGTGTACATCTACGGTCCACTGTACATCATCTTTCTAGTCTTCTATCAGTAGGTCTTATCAATCTTATGTCGTTAGGTCAGGCTGGGTCAGTCATTTAGAGGTGCTATATAAATTTGTCATTACACATTAAACTAGTATATCTTGAATTGAATTACAGAAGGTCTTGCCACCTTCTGTTTATAAGTCGGGAGCGCATACAACGATTCTGGAATGTACAGGAGCCATATATATTCGTCATTACAGATTCAATTACAACAGGTCTTACCGACTTCTGTCATTATATTGGGAGTGCCTATGACAAGCCTGTCACTTAGAGGTGCTATATAAATTTGTCATTACAGATTCAGTTACAGCAGGTCTCACCACTCTCTGCGTCATGTCCGGATCTACTCTGATAATTCAGTCAGTAGAGGTGCTATATAAATTTGTCATACAGATACAAATACTCGCTGACCTTCAGGTCGGCCACAAGGTACCAACTGTTGACGAAGTTCTTGCTGAGCGTGGACATGACGCGCGGACTCTCGAGAGTCGTCTCTCGTAGAGTCCGCGCCGACCCTCAGCAGGACTGATCGTCCAGACAGCCCCACAACAGGATCGAGTGGATCGGCCGATCGAGGCGGGTTGCCTCACGAAGCCCATCAGTGAAGTTATAGTACGTCACCTGGAAATTTCAATACAGATGGTCATTGTGCTTTTATTTTAATTATGACAATACCCTTGGTATTGTTATCTTGATTATATTTATGATAATAATATCATCAGTATTTTTATTATTATTATTATAATATTTTTATTATTATATTATTTTTATTATAGTTTTAATAATGAATTATTGATGATGTTGTTGGTTCTTAACTTCTTATTTCAACCATAATAATACCGTTAACATTGTTATATTTTATTCTTATTTTAATGATAATAATACCTTCTGTATTCTTATTTTTAATATTCTATTTAAATAATAATAATACCCTTTGAGTTTTAATTTTAATTATAATAATACCCTTTGTATTTCTATTTTTATTATTATTTTAATAATAATAATACCCTTTAGTTTTTATTTTTACTTTAATAATCATAATATCATTGGCATTTTTGTTTTTATTATAATTTTACCAAAAGAAGAAATGAAAGTATTTTAAAGATATTATCAGGATAATTAAAAAGTTTTGGATTGGCTAACTGGAAAGTTTTACTATTATTATTATTACTAAGAGCTAACAACTGTTAATAATTATTTTGATAGCTAACTATGTAAGAAATAAACGATCAATAAATCGTCAACTTCCGCGACTCCAGATTAAATGCATTGCCATTAAGTAACGAAAAAAACAAATATTTAACCTTCATCACAACAGGTAATTTCTAAGTCCCTGGGGCATGAAGTACTTCAGGGCAAAAAGTAATAATAATAATATGGCATAAACTAGCAGACAATTTCCACTGAGTGTCGAATCCAAGTATTTGGATGCACTATTTGCCGGATCCGAGTACGAACTGAATAGTAGTGTCAACTCTGGTCCGGCGAGTACTATCAGCATGTGAAGCTTAAACTTTTTTACTTTCGTCACTTTCGCCGTATCGTGTATTCAAAAAGTAGCAAACTAAATGTTAAAAAAAATTTTAAATTTTTTTGTTTTTAACTATATGTGTGTGTAATTATTGCCAAGCGAATAATCCCAAAAAGCGTAATATTTGGCCGAGGCAAATGTCAGAGGCAATTTCCGGTCATGCCCTAAATAATGACAATAATAAATAATAATACATAAATAATAATAATATATATAATAATAATAATAAATAATAATAGTAAATAATAATAAATAACAATAATAAAATAATAAAAATAAAATATAATAATGATAATAAATAAATAATAATAATAGTCTAATAATAAATAATAGTAATAATAAATAATAATAAATAACAATAAACCCATTAACCTGTTTGAAGGGATACATTTCGACTTCGAGCAACCTCTCGGCCTCCGCAACTGAGATCTCTTCCTTCCAGATGATGCTCGTCTTGGATGCGCCCGGAAGAGTCGGAATGTAGTCATCTCTCCGGTCGACTCCGTCCTGGACGGCTGGAATGGACTCCGTCGTGGACAGGAGCTCCATCTGAGGCAGAAATCCGATGTCCACCTCCATGTTTCCAGATTCCTGGGTTCCAGTCAACCATTCCATGTCTGTGTTTGAACAGAACATTCACCAGATCAGCAAAAACATCACAGCCAGTCCCAAACCAGGAGGGCAACGCTAATGATCTCTTTTAACAGTGTCATCAAACCGAAACTTCCTTGAAGGCTCTGCAACCCCGCCACTGTCGCACTCCGACAATGCCAGTCCCAATCCCAGCCCTGCCCCTATGCTTCGAAAGCACTGACCAACCGTGACAATGAGAAAACGTTGAGTTTCATAAAATTTTACTATAAAGTAGACGAACGTAGATTGAAGCATAAAGCGATCTGTGTCCAACATAAACTGCCCAACCAGCGTCCCTCGCGCCTTTATATCCCAAGTATCTGTTGTTTCTCCGTCACGTGAAAATCTCCCCATTATCCGTTACTCGACACCGTTCTCCCGTCGCCTCGTCGTTTGACCGGTGACACTCGTTCCTCCCCTCCCTCGGTGAATAGTCGTTACGCCACGCTCCACTGCACTCGTGTCAGTATTCCAGGTCGGCCATTGTTAGTGTCAAAAGGCCGCTGGTCTCCGACTGACGCCTTCGTGATGCGAAAGCCGGTCGTGAAGGTAAGGCCCGACGATTCGTCCAGAGTTGACTTCCAACTATGACATCATCCCCCGTGACACCTATGCGTGGATAAATAAGAAGGGCGACGCTAATGACCTCTGACACAGTGTCGTCCAACTGCAACTTCTACTGCTAATACAGAAGAGAGGCAGCCAAGGCATGAAGTGCAGGCGACTTCATTTTCTTGACCTTGGCATACGAGCGTCGATCCTCAACCTCACCGTCTCACCTTCCCACTAACAGCGTACAGTCGTTGTACTTGTCCTACATGTGTTGGCAAGGGGCGCAGGTTAACTCCGCCACTGTTTGCACTCTGACAGTGCCAGTCCAAAGAATAGATAAAGGAGGAGGGCAACATTAATGATCCTGATTATCACACAGTGTGGTCAAACTGCAACCTACAACTATCAGCCAAAATTCCTGCCCTGGTGAGGGTTTGAACCCCCGACCTCTAGACTCATCTCCCTAGCCGGGGCGGGGATCTCGGAGAGGGGTCGAGGGGGACAATTCCCCCACCTTTTACAGAGAGGGGACAATTCATACGTGTGTCCCCTACATTTCCTACTCCTCTCATTGGGTGCCCCCCACCTGTCAATCAAGATCGCCGCCTCTGTCCCTAGCAATAGCAGTACTTAATAGTTACCTGAATAAATGTTGGATGTGTGTATTAACCTAATTACAAAGCATGTTTTCTACAAAAATCAACCTTTGAAAAATGAATCTGCCTCCTTACCCAACTACTCGTGAAGATCATTGATGTCATAATTAATTAATAAACATATTAATAAACGTAAAACCGTCGTGAAGCAGATCAACATTCGAATGAGTTATTGCCGAAGATAAGAGGCCGACGTGAAACTGATTTTAATTCGACAAATACTTGGCTTGAAGATGGTTGATGACAAGCTTATTAATGAAATAGCTACTTAAATTAATCTTAGCAACTCAAATCAGCTTCAATTAAGTTTGCTGAAGTGCACGACTTATGATTTATTGGCACGGTAAGGGAGGGCTCCCGATCGCATCATCGAGTTCGTAAAAAAATTGATTCGATCGTTAATAAATTCTAAACTGCAATTTGATTTACTACCAATAGATGAGGGCCAAGTTGGTGAACAGTGTTCTTTAAGTCTGAAGGATCATGACGTGGGTCAGAGTAAAAAATAATACTATATGGCCTAAAGAGAAGATAAACATGTCCTGGTATAAGGTGGCCCTAACATTATGCCCCAGACAGAATATTCCTTAGTTATATACAGTGCTGGAAATAATTTTTGCATCACCATGCAAAAAGCGAAAATTAGATTTAATACACTTAAGTCAGTTTTTTTATTACTGTCTCTCAAAATACTTTTAAAAAAAGCATAAAATCAGTCATTTAGATTTTTACAGGTATATGTTGTGTGTGTGTGTGTGACACGCAGTTTGTGTATATATACATATTCCCTATCCACAATCCAATTTCCCACACCATATAAACCCACTGGGAGTATGACACTCATAGAAGAACTCTGTCACTGCTTGCGCTCTGACAGTGCCAGTCCCAAGCCTGGATAAACGAGGAGGGCAATGCTAACGACCTCTGTTATCACACAGTGTCATTAAACTGTTCTACCACCACTCCTAAGCCAATTGACTAAAGTGTCATATCTGAGTCGTCGATGATGTAAATTGAGTCGTAAATTCATAACAGACCGACGTTGAGTCGCTTGTCGTTGGGAACGTAGAGTTGAAAGTCGAGGATGTGACTGGCATCTCTCGAGATCGTCAGGTGACCTTTGAACTGGGCGGGGGTAAACCAGAAGGGGTAGAATGGTGGACGGTTCAGCTGGAACTCGGCATGTATCCTGCGGGCAGAGAATTGAAAGCAAAATGGCAACTTCTGAAAACCTAATCAATCCAGTGAAATTTGAAGTCATTGTAAATCATACAGTGGTGGAAATAATTATTGCATCACCCATCAAAGCTACATTGTTTTCTATTTTATTTATTTATTTATTTTCAACTAACTTGATACGGTGCCTCTTCAAGAAACTTACTCAGAGGCATGATCTCTGTGCTAGACTACATGATAACAATTGTCATTTCAACAATAATTATCAAAACAACGCATAGTAAGCAATACGAGTCGCCAATGGTGGGCCCACGCACAAGCGTCGAACCAACCAACGGATTCCCGTCAAAAGCTGACAGATGGCATGGATGTTCAGAGTCTCAGGCAGTACAACAAAATATTAGGACATAACGAACAGAACCATTGAATTTTTCATTTTTTTTCTTACCTGCATCGACCAACAGAGTTGAACAGACATTCCTTAACACATTTAGGCTTAGTTAACTGATTTTATGCTTGTTCACATGATAATTTGAGTGACATTGCTAAAAAACTGACTTTAAATGCAATAAATCGATTTTTTATCCCTTTGCAAGGTGATGCAATAATTATTTCCATCAGTTCATATACAAAAAAGTAATCAAATTTGCATAAACGTGATATTTGTAACAAGCAGAAAAGTTAGCACCTTTAACTGTGCCATAACCTCCGAAATATCTCGTCACTGTAATACTTCATCCATACTCGGCTTCCTCCCACCGTCCTGCAATAGACTTGTGAAGCCTTAAAAACAATAAATTAGACATTTTATTCTCAATTGTGTTGTCTTTAGACAAGGCTCCCACGGGCCAGAAATATATTGACGGTGGGCCAGAAATTACTAGCCCTCTCACTTCACCAGTTCCGGAGACGCCTTAAGACCTTCCTGTTCCCTGGCCCAAACACAGATGCCCGTTAAGAGCTATATGCTGATTTGAGCGGCACTATATAAATGCTTGATTAACTTACACATTACAAACACAGCGCCAACCAACAAGACCTCGAACTAACCTGAAGACGATATCCACGTAAACTTTGTTGTACGCTCGGACTACGGCCGTGCTTCCCTTCGGAGCGAACCTCGTCTGAACAAACGGAAAAGAATGGAAGAGCGCCAGCAATCGATGCACCAGTTTCTCTCCCTCCGTATCCAGCGTTGGAGGCATGTAGCGTTCACTCGAAAGACTGGGACCCCGTTCCTCACTGCTCTCGAATATCCGGTAGGCCTTCCCCACGGAGCCGAGGTCGGCTTCAACCGCTGGGAGGAACGGCCGGAAATCATGGGCCCCAAAATTCTGCCACTGCTTCGCCGGGGCAGTCCAATGTTTGAGACCGCTGAACGAGTTGAGGCCCTCAGTCTGCAGAGGAAAGAACATGAGGTCGTCACAAGCGAGTAGAGTTCGTTCGGTCATTCTGCATCTTATGCCTAGGGTCTACTCACATGCGTTTTATAGTAGCCTCAAGCCCGTTCTTTTCAGCTAGGGTCAAGTCTGGAGCACTCCTGAGTAGTAACTTTGAAAAGGCGCTATATAAATTTTAGCAATGAATGAATGAATGAATAACAATTATAGCGCCCCTTTGCGAAACTTATTCGAGAGCGCTTCCAGCCCAGCCACGGCTAAAGAAAGACGACATCAGTGATTTGTTAAACCCAATATGATTGGTCGGAGGTAATGAACACACAGTTCTGAAGTGAGGTCATTCCGAATGCAATAATATAAGATAACAAGCACAGCTCTGAAGGGAGGTTATCCCAGGTGGAGTGGCACGTCATAAAAAGACCCAGCTCTTACGTCAGTAAAATCCAAAGTTTTTGTAACATATGTTAGCCCTACAGTTTGCAACTGACTTCCACAGTTCATGCACCTGGAATTCTCTGGGATCCTCTCACCTTGCCAATTTCAGAGACGTATTACTAAGACCTCCCTGTTCGCTTGCACAGATGCATATTGAGAGCACTGCTATATAAATGCTTAATTACATTACACTGTGGACGATTGTTCACAGGGTGTGGCCTGTAATACAAAGAGCACTCAGAATAGCACCATGTCACCATGGTTGTGTACACTAATAATATTATAAAAGTTAGGTCATCTATAAAACACAGTTGTATCGTATTGTATTAAGGACCCAATGAGCCTTAGTCATGGGGCTGCTATGCTGCAGCATAGTGCCGTCTCTGCTGTGGGCCCTAACCCTCGAAATGGGCTTCCTATGAACCTCCAGATTTTAGAGATCTCCTGAACCTCCGACTTTTACCTAGACATCTCCTCATCTTCTCTCTATTCTCTTAAATCTGTCCTCTTTGGTCATGCGCGGACTAAGAGCGCCTTTGACTTGATTTCCTAAAGAGGCACTATATCAAGTTTCATTGAATGATTGAGTTCTGATAAACAGGTTCTGCTAGGTTCTGACCCTGACTGATAGATCTTTGGTTAGGGTGTCAAGCTTCAGAGGCTGAAACCTCACATCGAGCGTCACAATCTCATCGTCGGCTGAGATGTTGCGGTCATATCTGATGGTGTCCTGAACAAAAGAAGAGACGAACAGTTCTAAAAACCGACAATGGTCACTTCCCAAACAAAGAACATCATCAAAACCACTGTATGACATTATATTTATTACTAGTTAGTAGTTACCTAGTAATCGTTTGTTCATATTAGTCATAATCGTAATCTCCAAATTTCTAAAGCGCCACTTGAAAGCTAAGCGCAGGGCACCAGCTTATTCATGAGCGCTGCATCAAATCAGAGGGATTGTCCAAAGGATAGTTCACAGTATAGCATAGTCAGGTTTCCAGGAGGACAGTGGAATGGTGTTGTTTACACTTTTCTGATCAAATGTCGTGTCTTTCTTCAGTCACAAAAATTATAAAACTGTACCTGTTTTGAATACAGCAAGTGAGCGTCGGCAAATTGTAAAAATAAATGTATTCGTTAAAATTAACAAACGATTAATAAGTGATTAATTAACTATCTACTTCCAAAGTAGTCTACTTCTTAAGCCAAAACATCAGCGAAAATTCAGAGGAAAAGTTCATCAGTGGCATTAATGACCTGACAACGGAACCCTTGCTCAAAGACCATATCAGAGAAGGAGATTAATTAACCATCTACTTCCAAAGTAGTCTACTTCTTAAGCGAAAACATCAGCGAAAATTCAGTGCAACTTCAAAGAAAAGCTCATCAGTGGCATTAGTGACCTGACAACGGAATCTTTGCTCAAAGAGAATATCAGAAAAGAAGACTTCAGGTTCCTAATAAAAATAATTTTCGTTTAATTTTGAAATGACAAACTGCAGTACGCTTACAAGTACAGAATGAACGAATGATGACAAGTTTATATTAAGCGGGTGGAATTTAATTGTCGGCAGCTATGTAATGCGCCTATTACATTACACATCCAATTTACAAACGATTACAGTGCTAAAAAATCCCAATATTAGATTCGAGTCATACGTTGAACGGCATCAATCGTTGCGCCAAGGGTTCGAATTCTTCCGGCGAAAGAAATCCATCGCTGTTGAGGTCGTGCACGTCGAAGAACGCAAATCCGCTAACCCCAAGCTCATCGCCGCGGTACAGACGCGATCCACCCTTTCTCAAATACCCCATCGCATACTTAAACGCATAGCCTTCCCACCAACCCGTCGTCTGAATGCAAACGCACACGATCAGCACTCCTAAACTTGGATACAACCATCGAGGTGTAACTTGTCGCACAGGGTCCAGAGCTCCTGGGTCGACTTGGACCTCGGCATCAGCAAAATGCCGCTCATCTTTCTGCCCTAGATGCATGGCTCGATTTTCTACGATACTACATTGCTTACATGCCTTTCAATCCTACGATTCGCTTCTGACTGTTTGGCAGTAACGCAAAAATCGGAAAATCCCAAAATAATCGGGAAAGTTTTGCTCCGCCTTCATGTTTTAGACAAGTTTTGATACAACTTCCTGCTTTGCACAGATTATGGTGTCAGGGATGTGCAGCTATTCTCTAACGTAATGGGAAGCTCAACATTTTTCAGCTCCAAATTTTGCAACTTGTTTTTACCAATACATGTAAGTCTTACTCAAAAGACGCGCAACAATGTAGCGATTTCATGGTGAAGGACCTAATTACTAATTATAGAAGCGGTATTATTTTAGTTAGTTAGTTAGTTGCAGCTTAACGACGCTGTGTGATAACAGAGATCATTATATTTATATATATATATATTTTATAGCGCGCTACCTTCCTTATCCCAGGCTTGGGACTAAGCGGTCGAGAACTCGAAATCTGACTGAGAGCAGTGACGGAATTAAGTATTGCATTGGTCTCCGATATTAATAATTAACGAAACATTGGTGGCACAAAAAATATGAAAACGAATAAATCCTAAGCAATTAGGCTTATTATGGCTTTTGTAGAAAAACTCGCTATACATTCTGACATCATCATTGAATTGAAAAAGGAATTTCGCGGTTCCGATGAGCATGCATTAATCTTGTAATCGTTGCATGAATTATTGTCGTAGATGCGCGTTTGTCGGATGGAACTATAAAGCCTACTGCGTTGCTAGGCATTAGTGTCACCACGGGGGGGGGGGCAAAGAGCAGCTGTTCCCATTCTAGCCCAGGCTGGGTCTTGAGACGGGCACAAATCCTAGGAGTTTTTATATGGTGGGTGGGGTACCCAAGGTGACTCGTAATTTGACATTTCACAATTAAAGTCATATGCATATAATAATTAAAGTCAAACTTTGTCACATATTGGCACTTTTATTTCGAAATGATTGTTTAAAATTTGTAGGTGAACAGGAGCCCAAAATGTACTTTATTTAGCATCAAATGGATAAAATTGCGCCGGCTTCTGAGGCTCAACCCCAGACCCCAACACAGAAGCTTACAATGTCCCATGCCCATAATCGCTATGGGCATTTTGCCCCTCAATCTCAAAACTCTGGCGACGCCCCTGTATACTGTTTGCAAACAGACCTGTATAATATATACACAGAAATGCATTTCCAGATGAAGCTGAATTGCACGGCTTGTTTTACTTTAAAACTCAACAACTTCATCTCGTTTTTAAAAATCTGACTATGGCTTGCAGTTGAAGTAGAAAGACATTGTAATTTAAAATGCATTGACTCAGAACGCCTATACGCCATCTAAAGTCTAAATTCTCAGCTTAATTCCTGCATATACATGTACGCCTGCATTGCGGCGCTTTAGAAATCGACCGTTTAATAATAATAATAATAATAATAATAATAATAATAATAATAATAATAATAATAATAATAATAATAATAATAATGAAAATAATAATGAAAATAATAATAATAATAATTCCCCTGGGCAATTTATCAAAACCATCTGCGGACTAGCCATTCCAGAACAATGCCCCCTAATTTTTTAAATCCCGAGGAATCATGTAACTCGGGGAAAAAATAATAATAATAACAACAACAACAATAATAATAATAATATTCATTTGTACACAACGTTTTAATGCAGTGGCATTCGATCAGGGACTCATTCGTTCAACCCGATGGGGACGAAAACCTATAGCAATAATAATCATAATAACAATATTAACAATATGGCAATGACAATAATAATAATAATAATAATAATAATAATAATAATAACAATATTAACAATATGGCAATGACAATAATAGTAATAATAATAATAATAATAATAACAATAATAATAATAATAATAATAATAATAATAATAATAATAATAATATTGACGGCCAAAACCCAAAGAACAGGAAGCCCATGAACGCCTCTGGCTGAGACGAAGGCGCCACATGCGCTGGGGTGCGGCTCGCATATGGCCCACCCCCAATCGTTGGCAATGTCCCTTCGGGACATTGCCAACACTTACTTAGCTCATCATGGCGATAACATAATAATAATAATAATAATAATTTGAAACTCCAAGCGATTGCTTAGCATAATAATAATAATAATAATAATAATAATAATAATAATAATAATAATAATAATAATAATAATAATAATAATTTGAAACTCCAAGCGATTGCTTAGCATAATAATAATAATAATAATAATAATAATAATAAAAATAATAATAATAATAATAATAATAATAACTGTTAAACGCGGTTCTGTCTGCACTAGAAGAAAAGCTACAGGATCCCTACGACCAAGCGAGACTAAGGGCCTTGCAGTCACCGCACGCCTCGGACTGGCTATGCGCTCTCCCGCTCATTTCTCAGGATCTCAGACTGGAGGACGATACCGTGAGGGTGGCGGTCGGCCTACGATTGGGGGTGGCCATATGCGAGCCGCACCCCAGCGCATGTGGCGCCTTCGTCTCAGCCAGAGGCGTTCATGGGCTTCCTGTTCTTTGGGTTTTGGCCGTCAAGCAAGACACTGTAATATCAACGACCTTATCCATCGCAGCTTCAACAGAGCCGGTATTCCAGCGTTCAAGGAACCGTCAGGTCTTTCTAGATTAGATGGAAAGAGACCGGACGGGCAGACCCTGATACCGTGGAGGGGGGGCAGCCCTTACTTTGGGACGCAACTGTGGTGGACACAGTGGCTGCTTCTTATATCCCCGAGACAGCTGCCACAGCCGGAGGAGCGGCGGCGGAGATAGCAGCCACAAGGAAACACACAAAATATTCTGAGCTAGAGAAGAAATACACTTTTGTTCCAATCGCTATAGAAACCGTCGGTCCCCTCAATAGTGAGGGCCTCGCCTTTCTGTCTGAGACAGGACGCCTGCTTTCGACAACTACCGGTGACACCCGAGGGACAAACTTCCTTTTCCAGAACTTGTAGGCATTGATCCAACGTTTCAATGCGGTGGTTTTTCAGGGCACTATGTCAAGATTACAATCCACTGGCAAGCGGCGACCCAGATAGCCTGATGACAGACCCGTTAGCAATGCCAATGATGAATAACACTATATGTGACATAAAAATAATAATAATAATAATTATTATTATTATAATTATAATAGTAATAATTATTATAATTATAATAATAATAATAATAATAATAATAACAATTATAAATATAATAATAATATATTATAATAATAATAACAATAATAATAATAGGCTTAATTTAGGCAAATTTTTTCACACATCAAGATGATTCAAGTACTTTTATTTCTAAATAAAATATATTAGATAATTTCGCGGGCTTCCTACTCGGGCCTTTTGCCCCTCAACGATGCCACTGTTGCTAGGATTTATTGGCATCGCATCAATTGATTCCCCGTAACTTAATTGACCCCCTGTCATGCTGTGGTCCTCGTCAGTTTATCCTCTGTCAATTGATCCCCTAGTCAAGTGATCCCCTCGTCAATTGATCCTTTAAAATTTCTATACTGCGCGTCTCAGACTTGTAGGTGAGACTAGTAGCAAACAAAATATTGGTTTTACAGATTTGCAAAATAACAAAGAAATGCTCAGGCTTCGTGTCACCCCGCGCTGTAATTAACCACTTACGGCCGTTCCGAGACTCTTTTATATATCAGATCAATGGCTCATTTATCCCATGCATATAACTTTATGCTGTTAATTATAACCTTATCATAATAAATTACTTCCAATCACGTTTTTATAAATTTTATCATTTTAACATTTCGAGCTCTTTTGCCTCGTTCTTTTAATAGATGGAGAAGGTCGCAAGTGACAGAGGCGTCAATCTTGTCTGAGTGATGGAGGCAAACCCTCGGTTCCAAGTGCCAGGAAGGCGCAGGATATCCCCCAAGACACAAAAAAATGTCCCCCCCCCTACCTGAAATTGGGGAATTTGCCTCCGGACCCACTATCTGGACGCCTCTGGGAAGTGGAACAATGGTGACTCAATTTGGCTGGGTTCAATAGGCAGGGGATCAATTGACAAATTGTGGTTCCACATGCTCATACCGCCTACCGCCACCAGGTAAAAATAGGACTTTCGCAATTGTGGGCCTCAAGCAGTACGTGTTTGGAACAAACTCCCATATCTGACCTGCGCATTCTCCCACGTGACCTGTCTGGCTCTTTCTATAAGCTTCTTAAGACTTTCCTCTTTGGCCGGGCCTTGAGATTTCTGAATAGTCATCTTGAAGAGGCGTTATATAAATTTCAATGATTGATAGATTGAATCCCGCGATGCGTTTAGAAGACGTACACGCTTACTTACTTAATGAAAAGCCTAAATTTTATTCCGCTCCCATGGTAACTGCGATTACGTCATTATACTCTCAATCTAGTTGTCCCATTGTTTCTAACATGTCCTTAATTCGGAACGTATGGCCGAAGACTAGGATTAAATTCAACGGCCGCAGTGTTGGCAAGGTATGTTCAATGACCTGTTATTATTATTATTATTATTATTATTATTATTATTATTATTATTATTATTATTATTATTATTATTATTATTATTATCATTATTATTATTATTATAATTAGTATTATATTATTTAATTATAGTTATTATCATTATTATGTCACATATAGTGTTATTCATCATTGGCATTGCTAACGGATCTGTCATCAGGCTATCGGGGTCGCCGCTTGTCAGTGGATTGTAATCTTGACATAGTGCCCTGAAAAGCCACCGCATTGAAACGTTGGATCAATGCCGACAAGTTCTGGAAAATGAAGTTTGTCCCTCGGGTGTCACCGGTAGTTGTCGAAAGTCGGCGTCCTGTCTCAGACAGAAAGGCGAGGCCCTCACTATTGAGTTGACCGACGGTTTCTATAGCGATTGGAACAAAAGTGTATTTCTTCTCTAGCTCAGAATATTTTGTGTGTTTCCTTGTGGCTGCTATCTCCGCCGCCGCTCCTCCGGCTGTGGCAGCTGTCTCGGGGATATAAGAAGCAGCCACTGTGTCCACCACAGTTGCGTCCCAAAGTAAGGGCTGCCCCCCCTCCACGGTATCAGGGTCTGCCCGTCCGGTCTCTCTCCATCTAATCTGGAAAGACCTGACGGTTCCTTGACCGCTGGAATACCGGCTCTGTTGAGGCTGCGATGGATAAGGTCGTTGACATTACAGTGTCTTGCTTGACGGCCAAAACCCAATGAACAGGACAGGCCATGTGCGCCTCTGGCTGAGACGAAGGCGCCGCATGCGCAGGTGTGCGGCTCGCAGATGGCCACCCCTAATCGTAGGCCGACCGCCACCCTCACGGTATCGTCCTCCAGTCTGAGATCCTGAGAAACGAGCGGGAGAGCGCATAGCCAGTCCGAGGCGTGCGGTGACTGCAAGGCCCTTAGTCTCGCCTGGTCGTAGGGATCCTGTAGCTTTTCTTCTAGTGCAGACAGAACCGCGTTTAACAGCGGTCTGTCAAAGTGGGCTTGTTTATGGCCTGGCGTCGTCGGGGCAGAAGCTACGGTGAGTTGAAGCCAGGTGGACATCGCCGAGTCGCATGCTGAGTCCGATTTCACCGCTACTGATTCTAAGATGAGGGACTGGATCTGGAGAGTGCCCGCGGCTGAAGCCAAAAAGGCGGGAAGTGCCAGCGAGGACGCCCTCCTAATTCCCAGTCCTCCCATCCTGATCGGGAGAGTAGCTTGACCCCATTGGTAATCGGTCATCGAAATGTTGAAGATTCGCTCGATCCCTCCTCGCAGCAGATCGTCGTAAGCCCATAGACGCGGGTGGTCGTGGCAACGGGTGCATCTCAATAAATGCATGAGTTTAGGCAAGCCGATCGAATGTCTAGAGATCAGTAGAGCGTCTTGTCTAGCGATTAGTTGCAACCTGTCGAGGGCAATTCCGAGGTCGGCCACACAGGTATCGATGGCTGAAAGCAGGGCATCCGTCGTGGAAAGCGGAGCCCCTAGGAGCACGGCCGATGATGCATTGACTCGGGCGAACTGTCCTAGGAAGCCTTGACTAACGTCGTTGATATGGGCGTCGGAAGATATGAGTTCGCATTTTTTGCGGTTGAGCGCGAGGCCAAGTTGCAGACATCCCTCTTCGATCGAGTTAACATCCGCCTCCACCACCTTGGGATCTCCGCCCAAGGTGAGGTCGTCGAGGTATCCAAAGGCCAGTGGTGAAATTATTGTTATTATTATTATTATTATTATTATTAGTAGTAGTAGTAGTAGTAGTAGTAGTAGTAGTAGTAGTAGTAGTATATTTTAGTAGTAGTAGTAGTATTAGTATGATCATCATCATCAGCATCATCATCATCATCATTTATGTTATTATAATATAATACTAATAAACGAAGATATGTCATATCTTCGTTTATTAAACATGCTTTAAATCCGAAGCAAATAACATTCATGTACAAAGAACAGAAGTGGCACGCGCGACACTCTGTGCGACGGCGCTATATAAAAGTCATCGACCGACAGCAGAGGCATAGGAGGACTCGGGTGAGAATGGCTACCTGAAACCTAAGAGGAGAGACATCAATGGGCTTTGCCTGAAGCAGACGGCATCAATACAGACGGTGAGAATTATGCAAAGATCAACAGGGTGTCAAACAACGAAGCCCGACACTGCGAGGCATATGTCAGAGCCGACTGCCCCTTCTATCTCTACGACCCACAGACAAGAAATTCATGAATCAGTTGAAGATTTGGTCTGGACCGACTGGTTGACACGGATCATGAATAGGAGACAATTCCCATACGAATGGCGCAACCACTAGGCGGTATAACGATAATAATGAAATTCGATCCCTGGGACCTTTTGCCCGTCTATGACACTGGCAAGGCCCAGCCATGACAGCCGCTAGTCAAACATTAACTGTACGCCCCTAGTGATTGACGTTATGCTAGGGACATAAAGATCCGACCAACCCGGTTTAGGAATAGTTTCAGCTGGTGATTTGTCGTCCAATAGAGATACGAGTTTTGCGTTTGGGAGGGCGAAGGAAATCGCCTCTAGAAGGGTTCTTATAGTGTAGCCAGGGAAGGAACAGGGACTTGTTTTCAGAACAGGGGGAAACGTTAGGTCGTTCTGACGATAAGGGTAATCAGCGTAGTTGGGAACCCCGTCTCCAGCGCAAGCCAGGAAAACATTTCTAAAGGCCACTAATGACTCCAGTAAGTGTAGATAGGATGAGTGGTGTGTATATATACCATTAAAATATACATATTAAAACCATCAAGTGTGTCGTGTTGCTGAGCTTGGTGATTGAGGAAAGAACCGGAGGTACTCTCGTCATCTAGAAGAAGGAGCTGGCGAGAGTGAAACCCGCGACAAGAAGATAAATGAAAGTTATCCAATAAAACAAATGATGATGTAGGCCTATTACCGGAAAGGGGGTGGGTCTAACTGTCCTTATTATCATAATATTTCCCTGCTATTTCGAAATCCCTGTGCTCGCTCGTGATTGGTTATTGAAATGTCTGCAACGGAATAAATGCTGAAGACGAACCGATGCGGTTCTGCGCTCGTCAGTAAGCTGATGCCCTGCGCTTAGCTTTCAAGTTGCGTTTCAGAAATTTGGAAATTGCCATTACGAGAGGCTAGAGCTAAGAATAGGTATATATAGTTCTGGGTGTTTGTCACCCTACTGAAGTTGAAGTTTAAGGCTCGGATTTGTCTTCTTCGAAATTCCAAATTGAAATAATGTGACTTTTCAAATGACTGCTTTCTCTTTTCGTTCAGGTGCTCCAGATGGGTGTTTGTATTCCATCGTTACAAACGAAAATACATCAATAATTATTTACTTTATAATTAAAAGCAGACGCATACCTTGGCAGAAGAAAGTCCTTGTTTTAGACGAAAGTGAGCACGTTCCACGGAAAAACGACAGGCATTAGAGGTAATATTTAGATGGTTGGACTTTGAACTGAGTGTGGTTAAGTGTTAGTAATATTGCATTTAAAAAAAATAAAAAAAATTATATAAGAAAATTAATATTATATATTTCATAGGTTGCTTAATTGCGGGTCCGGCCCGGGACTTCAAGACATCGCCGGACTCCAGGGCAATTGCCCCTGCCTCCTCTCGGCGGGCCTGGCTCCGGCATCATAAGGCTGTTACTTATTCGAAATGATGTTGGCATTATTATATTACCTAACGGGTGTTGCCTCACGGTTTAACACCGCATGAAGGGCAACTGGCCGTGCGTTACGGGTTGGTTATATATACGATGTGAATGTTCTGTGTGGCTTTTAATGTAGTTGAACTAATAAGAATCGATGAAGAGAAAGAACTGATCCAAAGACGGAGAAAAGGAAATCTATGCAACAAAGTGGGGCCGCATGACGACTCTATGAGCAGTCCCAGTTCAACTTTCTCCCATTTTCTCCACATGTTGAAATTCGCCTTCAGTCAACAATTCGCGGAAGTTTCTACGAAGATGTTAGCGATTATTCTCTTGGTCCTGACTTTGTCTCACAAGAGCAAATCTCTTGCTATCTACGATGTCGACATGAGGTCGGTAGAAAAGGCGGAGATTGGCATTGAAAAAGCTAAAGCTCTCGAACAAGATCAGGAGATAGAAAGATCGAAACGTAAAGAAGTTGATTCAAAAATGGATAAAATGGAAAAAACGCTTTCTGAAGAATCGGCAAAACCAGATGATGGACCAGAGGCAACAAATGCTAGTGGAAGTGGCCAGAATTCAGAAAATAATGCCAAACCCGAAGCAGACACGAAAATATATTTGCCCGATGTAGAGGCAAAAAATGATGCAAACGAAGAAGCAGACATGGAGAAAGATTTGGCAGATGAGGCAGCAAAAAATGAAGCCAAGGAAGAAACAAATATGGAGAAAGATTTGGCCGATGAGGCAGCAAAAAATGAAGCCAAGGAAGAAACAAATATGGAGAAAGATTTGGCCGATGAGGCGGCCAAAAATGATACCCAACAGGAAGCAGATATCGAGCAATCATTGGGCGATGAAGATGACTCAGAACTGGACAAAATGATTGCTGAAGAATCGGCAAAACCAGATGAAGGACCAGAGGAAACAAATGATGCCAGAGAAGAAGCAAAGATGAAGAAATCATTGGCCGATGAAAAAAGTGATGGTAATCAAAAACCAGACACGAAGAAGGCTGAGCCCGACGAAGCGGCAAAAATCGACGAAGAAGATGACCCAGAACTGGACAAAATGATTGCTGAAGAATTGGTAAAACCAGATGAAGAAACAGTGGAAGCAAATGCTAGTGGAAGTTACCAGAACTCAGAAAATGGTGTCAAGGAAGAATCGGACATGGAGAAAGATTTGGTTGATGAGGCGGCAAAAAATGATGCAAGAGAAGAAGCAGACATGGAGAAAGGTTTGGTTGATGAGGCGGGGAAAAATGATGCAAAGGAAGAAGCAGACATGGAGAAAGATTTGGCAGACGAATCAGGAAAAAATTATGTCAAACCTGAAGCAGAACCGAAGAATGCTTTGGCCGATGAATCGATACAAAATGATGTCAAAGAAGAAGCAAGCGCAAAGAAAACGCTCGCACGATACTTTGATGAATTTGATCTGAATGACCAGTGGGCCGACGAGACCGAAGACGCAGCTAGAAAAGTTAGAAACGAAGATTCCGATGGACAGAGCGATGAAATGGAAAATACCGAAGACACAGCCGGAAAAGTCAGGAACGAAGACTCCGATAGACAGAGCGATGAAGTTGTTGCTAAAATGCTAGAAGAAGACGCAGACGCGGCCAGTGGAATCGACGCCGTTAAGACAATAGCTTCTGGCGCCTTCCCTTCCGGAAGAGTTACGACCGCCAATCCAAGTAAGACAGACGACAGGGTCAGTTTATTAATCATAAGGATTGATTAGTGAACTGTTATGCAGACGAGTTCAATAGGCCATAATTATTAATATCGAACTGCATAATTTTGACAGCAAAATCTAAGTCATAGGCTAGTACTGTTGTCTCTAGGTCACGTATTATATTTTTGAAGTTTGGTTGGTGAATCAGGATAGTTGAAATATATTGCGTAGGCTAATGGTTTTCAATATCACCTTCAGGGCCGTACGGAGCTATAATTGCGCCTTGTGCCTAGCTAATTGCGCCCTGTGCGTAGCATCAATTTGGTGCCCCACATTTTGAAAATAGTGCATTTTATGGAATAATAAGTTATTCCATCCTGAAATTTGAGCCCTTTTCACATTTGCGCCCGGGGCCTAGGCCCTGCTTGTTCCCTCGGTACGGCCCTGGTCACCTTATCGAGTTTATCCCAAGACTCGCTGTCTGGAGCTGCTATTTAAAGCCCGAAGGCAGCCATGGATTTGAAGTTTAAGCGACTTCCTTTTCTGAGCCTCGCAATCAATCATCTACTTTGTTCTTAATATGAATACTCTCTGGAGGAGAAGTTCATTAAACTAGCCCTGAGGCAGTCATGGGTAGGAAGTGTTATCGACTTCATTTTCTTAGCCTCGGCAGTACTCTCCCTCGCCATCTCATCTTCCCATCGACGTTATATTATGATCAGTGCGCTTTTCACGGTAGTGTTTGCAGGGGTGCAGATAGAAGAGAAATCTCTGTTCAATCTTCCCGTACTTGAAGAATCTGGACCCCACCACCAATCCAAACAACAGAAAATGAATGACAAAATGTCTTCTTTTCTTTTCATGTTGGAAACCCAGTTCTAAAAAATGAATAACTGACCTTCATCTTGTTTACTTTTAACTATGGGTCACCTTTGTGCCACATTAAGCTAAGGTCGCAGTTTCTTTTAATTAAAATTTTTTTAAGCTGGTAAAGGGGTCAAGTGAACGAGCGGAATTAGTCTATTTAAAAATCGTATAGATTCGCAAGACGCATTTGGCTGGGCTTTGCTTACGTTGACGGTGGAGTCCTGAAAAACTCAACGTAAACAACAACAAATGTGACGACGTCATGATTTATTGTGTTCAGTAACAGCAACAAATATGATGACGTCATATTAGGCTTCTTTTTTCCCATTTAAACACCGCAAACATGATCATGTCATTCGAAGTCGAAGACTCCCGACCACAGATAGTATGTTACTGTCAGTCAATCATCCTTCTGGTTGACTGCATAGGCATTTACCATTGACGATCATTTGCCTAAAAGTTGAAAAGGAAGCAAATAATAAAGTTCATTGTCAATTTTTAAATTCAGTTAAATTTGTGAAATTTTTTATTTTTTTAAATTAATAAATTGCGAACTCTCTCTCTAACTATAGGTCTTACGACCAATCCCTAGAATTGCCAACTCTGAACAAACCCTTTCCAAATTTCCACCATGATGAATATGGTTTCAAACTGCGAAGAAACACATTCCGGGACATTTCATAGTTCCTACTATGACGAATGACAGACCGCCAAAAACCAAACTCGCGACGTTTCTGCATTCTGCTAGCCCGGGCGCTACTTAGCTTATGAACTTAAGCATTTTGAATGAAGTTCGAGACTTCGAAGACTTCGAGTCCTTAGCCGAAACGCTTATAATTAATTTATGATTATGGACATTGAGAATTACGATGTTGTCTTACAGTATAAGGCCTACTCAATCCATGTTGCTTGGATTTGGATAAGGTCACTTAATCGCATGACTTGTTGTAGTTACTCAGGTCTATCTTTTCCTGGATTCCGGAACAAAATTGGCATTGCCCGGGACACGGGACGGCCTGGGTCCATTCCGGGACTGTCCCTGCCATTTCGGGACGTTTGGCAACCCTACCAATCCCCCGTATAAGTCAATTTAAACGTCGAAAAGGTGCAGACAGATCCACGTGTGAAGCTTGCTTCTTTAAATAATTACATACCAGTGATCTGGTCTTTCTAAGGTTTCTAATCGATAACGTAACGGGCAAAACGTATAGAAGACTTAGTTATTAAATTTAAGCATACATGCATTCTCGAAAGTATATGCCAATTTTATCAGGAATGTAGGCCTACAATACAAAAGACATGCAGACATACAAACATGACTAATTAAGCCTACATTTACCTCAATTTACATCTGCTTCTTTTGTTAAAAACAGAAGGCGAGATTTTCAACGACAACCGACTGTTGAAATTCGCGATTCTCTATTCTCTGATTGTTGAGTTGATATTAGCGACAATGTAAGTCCGTTTATTCAATCTGTAAAATGTCTAATCACGATGAGTTAATTGTCTAAACTTATGATCAAAAGGAAATGCCGAGGCTCTTCAATGAACGCATAAATGTTGTTATTTTCTATTAATATGTTTGGACCATTGAATTGATGGCTATGGCTACTCATATATTAATATCCACGCAAACACATCAGCGTGCAAACATAACACACACACACACATAATATTATTAAATATTAAATATAAATATATCCATACAGACCTGCACGAGCTATAAGCCAGCGGTTCGCAATCTTCAGTCACTCTTCACGTATAGAAAGCTCCATAGTCGTACACGCGAGAGTGCATCAACATAATTATTTTCACTTTTTGTGTTGCAGTCTCGTCGTTACTTATAGGAAGAGGTTAGGTCAGTGGTGCGGGAGAACGGAGAGTGGAACAGAAACGGTAGGTTGTTACTGACGTCTGCTCCGTTCTAAACACCCGCTTACGTTGATTTATCATCTCGGACCGATAACACTGTCTTTATTCAGGTCATAACTTTCCGTCAAACCGTCCAAAGATCCGAAGAATCTGAATCTGTAGTCAATAGAAGCTTACACTCTGGTTCCATCAATCAATCAATCAATCAATCAATCAAAATTAGAACCATTTTTATTATTAAGACATTAATCAATCGAAGTCAGTACAATTTTAACGTATTATGATAGAGTCAGTCTTATCATCAGAGTCTTAATATCTCGGTATGATGCTCAGCAATAGATGATCCAAAAAGGGACATGTCCCGCTATCCCTGAATTTCCTTTTTTTCTAATCTAATTTTCACTGAATTATTATTATTATTATTATAATTATTATAATTATAATTATTATTATTATTATTATTATTATTATTATTATTATTATTATTATTATTATTATGGTCTTCAATGTTTTTTAATGGTGATGTCGTCCAGAGTAGCCCTGCTCGTTGGACTCCTGAGCAACGAAAGTTACCTAGAAAGCAACTGCGTTGTAGCGTTGAATAGTCATCGAGATGCGCTGGTAGAGGAAAGTCGTCTCCCTCTGCTCCGCAGTGACGGCGCTCAGTCTGTGTCCCAGTTATTATTATTATTATTATTACTATTATTTTTGCCCCGATGTATACAGGATCCCTAAGAGACTTAGAGATTGCTATTTATGGGATTTTCTGGAAATGGCCCTACTCGTCGTTGTTTTTCTGGAAATGGCCCTACTCGTCGTTGTTGTCCTAGTCGGCGAAAGTGCCCCGAAACGCGATTATTATTATTATTATTATTATTATTATTATTATTATTATTATTATTATTGTTATTAATATTATTATTACAGCAGCTTTATATAGCGCCCCTTCAGGCCATCTACTCAGAAGCGCTCACCGCCCAGTCTCAGTCAAACAGAACAGTTTTAAGGTCTGAGAAGAATAGGGCAGATTGACATTGTTGGCGTGAGACGCAGTGCCGCTGGATGGCCGTTCCAGGTCAACAAATTGAATTGAAATAATATTTGTCGACATCCGCAGAGTCGATAATAATTATTGTGCTTTGTTATATGATTTTGTAAAAAGCAGTGCTCGCGTGAGATGCAAATTCTCTGTTTTTCAAATCGATCATTTGCAGCATTAAGTATTCCTAGGTGACAAAAAGTCCAATCCAGGGTTTATACTGGCTCTCCGCTCTCCGACTTACATTCCGGGACCCTATACAGAGTAGGCTAGTTCAGCTTCTCCACTTAAATATCATGTCGATGTGAAGGCAAGTTCTCTTAATTATGACACTCAAGCAATTGGAAATCCAGACTGTCCACTTTACGTATGAGTGATTTGTGTTCTTGATGGAACCTTGTCTAGTGTTTGTGAAGGAACGTTTTGTGTTATGTTTAATATAAAAACCTATGTAGTGTCATTTAAAAGAATCTTTGTATTATGCTTTTGAAAACACCGTTGTCTCTTGTTCGATTATTTCATTGATAAAGGAACCTTTGTCTCAATGTTATTAAGGAGCCTTTGTATCGTCGGAATCAACAGATCCATTTCGGTTATCTGGACACAAATAAACTATGGAAGACGACCGATAAAGACCCAAATAAACTGGAAAGCGGCGCTTTTGACGTCACCCTCAAATAGCCGCATCGAAGCAGAGGACCTTTGATGCTGACTCTTCTTAGATATATAACTGTGTTGACAGCTCTTCAAAATTAAGTACTCGAATATTAAATCCTACTTCTCTAGTTTAATCCAATTATGCCTTGGATCAATTTCGATTCAAATTTTCATATTCTTTCATCATTTTCATCGTTGCATTATAATAACGGATAAACTCTACAGGGACTTTTAAATACGTAGGAATAACCTGAGCGACACAATCTGGTTTTTAAGTGGACGAGTTATAAACATTTTCCGAAAATTTCAATCTGCTACGTTCTAACTTTTAGCTGTAACTAAATTATGATTCTGTGGTCTATGAAGAAGTATTCGCTATCGTGCGATTAAATTAAATAGAGTAATAGATGTGGCTAAATGCAATCTGGAACTGATTTAATAACATTTCGATATTCGTAGCATTAGTTGTGGAAGTTTTTGTGATTGTGAAGCGAGTGTGCTAGCAGATTTGGAGAAAAGCGACAGAAAGGAGACAGTGAAGGCGAACAACAATTTTTAATCTCATCCCGGCTTATAGCAGAAATCATCACTTGTACTTATTAAGCCTAACTTGCAGCTGGATCTGCGATAAACATGCGACGTCTACCTGCAAAACTCACAGCCAAAAGAAAAAATTATAGCTCGGGTTTTAAGGAAGCGTTTGTTTAATTACCAGTCATCAGATGAACCTGTGGTAAATCCACAGGAAAATTTCATAACCAATATTTTCATTGCTGTTTTGGATGCAGCCATTAAGTCTGCTGCAACGCTGTTTAATCACCTGGATGGTCAGAGCTCTAATTTTGAATTTGTTTATAACATTAACTGGCGTCCAAAGGAACCGCAAGGGAATTGACTGAGACATATGCAAAATTTAAAAACGAATAAAAGGCCAAATTACCTGTGGACGGCTCTGATGCTAGAGGTAACTTACAACCAGTCAGTTACTGTAGACCATCACATCAGACAGGATAAAAGTGCACAGGAATTTAGTAAAACAGTGACCACTGACAATAGCACATTTAATGCAGACTTTAAAACAATAGATCTCTGAACGGACAATCGATGTAATGATCTTAGCGCCAAGGTGATAAAATTCGTATTCAGAAGATATACTACCGAGGACCTAAAAATCGTAGCGTCAGTTTAAAGATTATGGATCGGATCGCGAAAAGAAAACGAGAATTGATGGTTATAATACCCTGTAATATAACCAACTCTACAATTTCCACTGCGAAGCTCCATGGTAACCATCGTGACGTCACAATTTCATCCGCATCTTCGTTTCTTTTTAAGAAGAATAAATAAACAGATTTTGATTTCGATTAGTTACAAAGAAACTCGAAAATACTGAGATTTTCCATTGCACAGGTAGGCTTTAAATCGTATTTTAGACTTTCTGATACTCAAATAGTTACATTAAATTTTGTTTCGTCGGCTTCCTACCAATCTACATGTAGCCTACCATAATAGGAACTCCGCAATATAATCTCTTCGGCCCCGTATCATGACACATTTGATTACGCCTCGTCTGCATACTGGTATACAGCTAATGGGTATAAGCGCTAAGGCCTCGCTGGGCCCACCAGTTTGAATCTCGATTCTAGCCACTCGAGATCTTCAACAGAATAACAGTTCCTCTTGCTGACCCGGAGGTAGCCGCAGTTATGAAATACCACCGCCTTAATTTTATAATTTTATAATAGACAAGAGGCGAAGACCCAGTGGGAAGCTATTTAGCTATTCCAAGCAGCCAACTAAAACTGTTGGCTTCGTAATAATTCTTAATAACAATGGCAGCAACAGTATTTCTAAAAACAAAAGTAATAATTAAAATATTAAATTAGCAGCAATAAGATTATATCAATGATGCATATATTTATCAAAACCAGTTTACAAAACAAAATCATTTGTTATCTGTTAAGAAATTACGAAGTATCGTAGAAGCAAAAATGAAGTAGAAAAATACAAGAGGAAGACCGAGAACAATTATATTGGATTGGATGATGGAAGGAAGCGGCTACAAGATGATGAAGGAGGAAACCCAAAACAGAGAATTCGCCACATTTGATATATGAACATGCTGAAAAGGCAGAAGACTAAAGAAGAAGGAGAAAATTCCGTGCCGAATGTATTCTAGTCCTAGAGGCCACCAAACAATTTATTAATAGTGATATCTGTAACTGTAACAATAATGAATAAAATGATAGCTCAATCATGATGATTTGAAAGTGCTGCTTTTCTCAATTCTTGCGCAGCGCCGTGGTTGATACACCCTTTATTTTATCTTCAGGCTTTGCCGTCTTTACTAGGAGGAGATGCAGATGATTACAATCTTAATCGGCCTTGTACTTAGTCGTCGAATCATAGAAGCTCAAGATGATCCAGGCAGAAAGAAACTGTCTGCTGAAGAATCCAAGATGGAGGGACACGTGGATCCTGACCTGGCTGCGGAAACAAAACTTGATAAAGACGAAACAAAAAAATTGAAGATGAATCGGCAAAGAAGAAAGGCTTAGCGAAGGAGGGCAAGGAGGCGTTTGGGGAAGATGCGCCTGATAAAGAAGCGCCTGGTAAAGAAACATCTGGTAAAAACCGCCTGGTAATGAGCAGCCCGGTAAAGAAGAACTTGGAAAAGAAGCCAACGGATTTAGGGGTGAAAGAGACGAGCCAGGTGACAAAGAACAGGCGATGAAACCTGGTGAAACTCAAATTCACCTAAAGGACAAGAAAAAAACGACAGGAAAAGACGATAAAGAAGACCTCGAAGGCTCTGAACCATCCCAAAAAGAATCCGACGATAGCAGCACAGATGAAACTGAAGAGTGGAAAAAATTACCTGAAAAGAAGGGACACTCAAAAGCTAACGGTAATAATCATAAAGAGAAGAAACGTAGGAAAAACTTTGGCAATCCAGAAATTGAACGAATGCTGCATGGCGAAGCTTCAAGAGTAAGAGGTAAAGAGCTGGAACGAAATGAGGACGCTCAGGACATTGATAAGAGACGACGCGAGAAAGCGCAGGCGCAATGGGAGGCGGCCAGATGGGCAATTAAAAAGGCATTAGAGAGAGAGATAAACACAAGGAAACTCAATTTGAAGAAGGAGAGTCTAATAATGGCAACCACCTAAATGTAATTCAAAACGACGATGAATTGGAGAAGATGGTAATGGAACCGGGAATAAGAGTAAGAGCTAATGAATTTGAGCAGGCCGATCAGGCACAGAAAGAAAACACTGAAAACGCTACGGACAACATCAAGAAAAGTCAGCAAGGGACGGCTGGAGATAAGTCTAAAAAAGAGAAAACGTCACCTGAAGACATGGAAAATGAAGATCCTGAGAAAGATAAGGAGCATTTGAAAACAAAATCCGGTAAGCGCAAACATGGAAAAGCTGGAAGAAAGTCAGAAAAGAAGAAAGCTTCACCTAAATTAATGGAAAAAGAAGCTGAGGACAATTCAGAAATAGGCAATACATTTTGGGATGTTGGGGAAAGAATCAGGCGTGACAAGCTAGAGCGTCCAGTGGAGACCCAGATGACAACATCTGTTCATAGAATTCAAAGAAAACAAGAAAATTAATAGCAGAAATTTTCAGTGCAACAACACAAACGACAGTACAAACTGCCAACCTAGCTCTTTTGCAGGAAAGTAAAAGCGTTAGCGAATGCATTATGAACGACCTACCAGAGGAACTGAGATCTAAACTCGAGAAGACAGATGATGATAAGGAAAGGGTTCTAACAAGCTACGTCACTTCGGACGACGTCGCATTTAATACAATTCGCGGCTACATAGTCGCAAAGGAGGCAGAGAGAACATTGTTGAAAGAATTACTGCCAGAGCTTGGTTCTGAAGCCGAAGCCGTCCTAGCAGCATACAGAACGCTGAGAAAAGGTGCAGCCTGGAATTACTCTCTGGATGGTTTTCTCAACTCCTTAAGTCCGGCCCAGACTGTTGACACCACACAGTCCCAGACTGTTAACGTCACACAGGCCCAGAATGTCAACGTCACACAGGCCTAGACTGCTAACGTCACACATTCACAGACTGTAAACGTCACAAAGGCCTAGACGGTTAATGCCACACAGGCCCAGAATGTAAACGTCACGCAGGTCCAGACTGTTAGCGTCACACCGGTCCAGAGTGGTAACGTCCCACATGCCAAGGTTGTTAAGGCTGTTAACGTCGCCAAGAGGTCATTTGCTGTTGACGACTCGAATTGGCTAGAAAGATGGAATAACGTGTTTCTGTGAAGAGTTGTATCCGCCGAAGGAGTGGAGACGATGAAAAGCGACGATGCAGCTGGAAGAGGAAAAGGCGGAATAGATGCAGCCCTGAAAGGTTTTGACATTCGTGGAGATGACATCGATGACACTTCTTCGTCTGATGAAGAAGTAACAACCAGATTTGCAGGTGAGACTCTAAAAAGACTGCTTCGAACCGGGTGAAGATGAGGTTAGGGTGCGTTCGATAGCGTAGCGGATGACGTTGCGCTAGACTGTCAGTAGAGGTCGTGGGTTCGAAACCTACGCCAGAGCATTAATCTGAGATTTCTGCTTTGTCTGCGTCCACTCTCCGACTCAGCTATAACAAGTATGTGGGAAGATGAGAGGGCAAGTGAGAGAACTGGTCAATAGGCGTCGGCGGGTACGGGTAACGGTCTGGTGTTACGGATACGAGTCGGGTAGCAAAAAACGCTACGACCCGCAGACCTCTTCTGGCCGACTAATCTCAAATGTCGAGGTTTAGAAAATAAAGTCTCTAACACTTCATGCATTATGTACCTTAGTTGTCACAGGGCTATAAGAAAGTGGGTTGCTCTCTTCATCATCTTCTAAGGCTTGGAGGAACTGGATAGGAGAGCACTTCCAAACAGTGAGCGATATCCATCGAATTGTTTATATATATATATATATATATATATATATATATTCTATATATATGTCTCAAATTAGGTTCTGTCTTGCTCTCTAATCAGATTATAGGGACGTGGACGATTGTGGTTGAATTAAAACGTTTGTCGCTCAAAAGAACTGTGTTGTAGTGTGCTTAGGCCCATGCATGCAGTGTAGTGTGCTAGTGACGATTTCTTTGTCACCGTCAGTTGCAAGCTACTTCCAGGTTGTTAAGGCCACTGACAATATGAACAATTGTCCTTCAATGGCTACCGGTTCAACAGCGCGTTTCTTTCCGGACTAGTTTGGCGGTGTCTCTCTGGTTGTGGTGGTGGTAGTTGCAGTCTGTGTGATAATTGTCCATTCTCTGTAAAATGTGGGGAGGGACTTGTCCCTTCGACCATTCCCGGTATCGCCGCCCCTGCCTATCAACTTTTGGTAAGCTGTTACAGACATATCTTCTTGGCTGGAAGCGCCTTTGAGTTGTTTTGCTAGGAGAGGCGCTATATAAATTATTAAAGTGAATTAATTATTGATTGAATGAATTATCGTTTGTTGTCTAATTCAGACGAGCAAATTACTAACGACAAAAGGAGTCTTATGGAATTGTTCATCCTCTGGTCACTGGTTGGCGAGCTGATTGTAGCTTTCATGTAAGTACGAAATCAACCACAGCTCATTTTTGTGTGTTTTTGGACAAACGACCTTCCTATTGCAACGATTATAATGTAGGCCCTAAATAATTCTCATGTTGGGATTCATAGACGCTTTCAGTCGCGATCGTTGAAGACGTTTTCTCTCTGATTGGCCTATCGATGATGAAGAATCTGTAAAAGATGGTACTGCATTTGGTAATTATTTTTGCAAGGCGCTTTCATTTGGCTCTGTATTAAATTTGGTAAAATAAACACTGCCAATACACGGCAGGGGCGTCAATCCCCGCTGTGTGTTGGAGGCAAACACCCCGGATCCAAGTGTCAGGAATGCAAGATATTCCATCCCTAAAACTAAATAAGTATCACCCTACATGAAATTGGAGGAATTTACTTTCGGACCCCCCTATCTGGACGCCCCTGGGACACGGGACGGCCTTGGTAGATTCCACGATTGTCTCGGCCATTCCTAATAACCCTAATACACATTCGTATCTGTATTTACGCAGAATTGTGATAGCATGCGGCAAGAAGGCAGGGAGGATGCGTATGAAAAGGGATGGAATTCATCGTGGAACTGACTCGGTAGGACTCCTCCCCAGTCTCTGATTATAACCATAACCATAATAAAATATTGTTATTGATCCACAACCATAACTATAATAAAATATTGTTGTTGATCCACAACCATAACTATAATAAAATATTGTTATTGATCCATAACCATAACCGTAATAAAATATTGTTATTGATCCACAACTATAACCATAATAAAATATTGTTATTGATCCACAACCATAACCGTAATAAAATATTGTTATTGATCCACAACCATAATCGTAATAAAATATTGTTTTTGATCCCACTGAATAGAGTCATCGCATAGTAAACAAGTAAGCGAAGGAGCAGTAGAAAGGAACATTTGAACTTACCAGGTAAATCTATAATATGGGACAACAAGGAAAAAAGAACCCCAAGGGACCCGAAGGGACCGTCTCGACAGCTGGACCTACCCATTCCACGAAATATTAAACGGCAGCAGTGAAAAAATTATTAGAAGTTTCATCGTCTTCTTTAGTTAGCTAATCTGGTTCGTGTGTACAACTAAACATTAAGTAGTTATAGCAGCAAATAAGTGATAATAACATATCCTGTTATAACCTAATTAATTTGTTATATCTCCTGTTATGACCTAATTAATTTGTTAGATCTCCTGTTGTAACCTAGTTAACTTGTTATATCTCCTGTTATAACCTAAATAACTTCGTACAATGTTAATAAGTGTCTTAGTTTTATTGATGTCAATGTGTTTTTGCTAATGACCGTTGTGAATATTACATACCGTGTTTTGTTTTGTTCTGTTTTATATTACTTCCCAGTATTGAATCAGTTATTTATTTAAGAATTTTACTTGCATAAACAGCGTTGACTTATAGGTACTACCCTAACCAACTGCTGCAGGCCTACTTGTACACATGTAAGGATGACCCTGCTTAAGGGTTTTATCTCATTCTTATTTTCCCCGATCATTCTCTGAATATGCATTGACTACAGTAACTGTCGTATTTTATTTCACTGATTATTTGTTTGGATGGATGAATCAAAAGACGGTGATGGTTATGGTTAAGTAATAATATCAATTCATGATTCGATGTGTATGCAAGCGTCCAAATATATTCCCGGCCTGTAAGCAGCTAATAAAAAAATGACGAAATCATAATTATAAGCTATTTTCATATAGAATAATTGGGTCTTCACCGTATTTCAAGTGCATCGACGTGCTTATCTGTTCAGCTGTTTCGTGTCCATACAGGAACCTTCACACGAATACAGTCGGATCAAGGACCTCGATTCAGATGCCACAGAAATGTTGGCGCAGAACTCGATCTCGCTGACGCCTGGCGCCGCCGTGGTGGATCATTCCGGGGTTGGCGTGGAGTCGTCTCCCACACGTAGCTAGTTCGAACAGTAATTCCTGTTCGCGAAAAGCTGCATAGACAAATGAAGCGGCGGCTAATGAATTCACGAGCCAGTTGTTTTGAACGATAAAAATTTAGAATAATGTTGAAATTTTTAACGAAATATTATCTCTTATGCCTTCAGTGATAAAAGCTCTGCTCAGAATGTGTAGGCCAACACCATTCATTGTGTGGTTTAGCTTTCATTAAGAGTCGACGAGTTCTCTGTCCAAAAGCAGGTCCATTGGCTCTACACCACCCGGGAATGAGATGAGTGAAGGGGTTTCCTGTTGCTTGCCCCACAGACATCCACGAGTGAGCAACTTGTCGAATGTCGCTACGTAGTGACTTGAGGTGGGTTCGATCCTGCGACCCTTTGGTTGCAAGGCTCAGAACATACCACTAAGCCACTGCATCCCATCTCTCATTCATAGGACATTATATTAAGTACCGCTATTGAACAATACTTATTGTGATGCATATGTAGGACGCAATGGATGCTTCTCATTGCTAGCTAAATTCGACTCTTTCTATAACCAATAGATCGTCTGTTCATACTATATGCTTGTAATCATATGCACGGCTCATAACCCATGTAGAATCTATAAACTGGCAATGGGTACCAATAACAATAATATTCACATATCAGGTAAGTAATATATATATATGCAATTGCTATATATGTATATATATATATCGCAATTGCTATATATGTATATATATCCGAAGTCATCCATGGTAAATTGCACGCCACGCGTGCATACCATACATAATAACGCAACCATACATAATAACGGTCAATATGATAATTAGTCTTTGTTTCTGTGTGACGTCGTAAGTATGACGTCTTAGGTATGACGCCGCGAGTTGAGACCTTCGCAAATCTGTAACAGATCTCGATGACGACAGCGATGGCTTCCACAACTGCTGCGGAATATTCACATCTCTTTAGGCAAAGCGAGAACCGTACCTAAGCTAGAATAGGCCAATCGCCACCGAAGATATCCATTCCGAGAGTAAGTTCCGTATGTTTGCAATCAAGGGCTTAAGCGGGCGATGTGTTAAAATGCGGGTCTTTAAATCAGTACTGTTGAACGTCGGTACTGCATTGTTTTAGACGATTTCTTGTTTGTCAAAACACATTACGGACATGCCCTAATCTCTCCGGTGACCTGGATCATCCCTTGGAGAGCCTCTCTGAATCGACGCAGCGCTTGCGAATAAGCTGGTGTCCTGCGCTTGGCTTTCTAGCGGTGATTTACATGTATAAGTATGAAGATCGCGGATGCTGGTGAAATAAGAGAATTTCGTTCGTTTGTTTTACCGCTGGCGTCTCTTACTACGAGCACTCGTTGTGAGTACAGGAGGATCTCTTCGATTTACTCCTTGCGGGACATGATTGTCTCATTCGCCCGCACATCTGTGACGCATATTCGAGCCGTTGCAGTGGTGGGTTCAACCACAGGTAACGGGTATCTACAAGAGCTTCATATTCTGCCCAAAGCCTCCTCATCTGCATTCTACTCGTTACCGAAAACTGCACTTTTTAGCCGTACTTAATCCCGAAGCACCTCTGAGTAGATATCTTGAAGGAGCTCTATATAAAGTTTTATTGATTGATTGATTTAATGATTGATTCATCGATTGATTCCTGGTCATTAAAAACTTACTGTTAGTAAATGAATTATAATAAAGATGATGATGATGATAATAATAATAATAATAATAATAATAATAATAATAATAATAATAATAATAATAATAATAAAAATAATAAAAATAACAACAACAACAACAACAACAATAATAATAATAATAATAATAATAATAATAATAATAATAATAATAATAATATTAATAATGATAATAATAATAATAATAATAATAATAATAATAATAATAATAATAATAATAACAATAGGCCTACTAACAGCAATAAATGATCGGTTCTCGGCTAATTCCAGTTTTTGTCATTGTGCTTTTCCAGAGATGACGTTCGTCATTTTTTTCTGCCTTCTAATTGTCGACGGAGTTGTGGCTGGTGTTCTTAAACAAGCACATCCTCGCACAGAAGTCACGCGCGTCGGTGCAAGACGCCACCAAACATCCCTCTACAAAATCTCCGAAATGAACGACTTGCATGAAGATGCTCCGACGGACAATTTTAATAAATCGGTCGTTGACCACGACTCAAAAACCCCCGCAGAAGAACTAAGCTCGCCCCTCGAGGCAGAGAC
>OY365822.1:3435918-3438418 GCA_959347315.1 Bimastos eiseni
TGCTTCATCTCCTCTCTGACAAATATAGTTCCACGGACAGGTCCCAGGTTACCATTCTTGCCTTATTCGACGTGAGCGCTGCATTTGATTCGGTCCACAAATCCATCCACACATCCATCCATCCATCCACACATCCATACATCCATTCATCCATCCATTCATCTATCCATTCATCCACTCATCCATTCTTCCATTCACCCATCCATCCATCCATCCAACCGTGCATATTGTCTGAGGTCTCTTAAACCGAGTTAGGACGATTACGTCATCGAAAGTGTCTGCACAAAGATAAAATTTCCTTTTTTGCAGGCTCATAGTTTACTGTAAAAGTAAACAAAAAGCAGAAGAAGACGAAACGCAGGAGAAGCAAGTAAAGGAAAAAAAGGAAGGAACGAAAGAAAAAGAAGATAAGGGAGAAAAGGTATGCAGTCAGTCATCTATCACCAGTCATCCAGCTACACATCTATACATCCACCCACCCACCCACTCATTCATACACCCTAGCCATTCACCCACCCCATCAACCCATCCATCCATCCACCATCTACCCAATCACCCACCCACCCACTCACCAAATCCAGCAAATCTACCAACCATCCATCCATCTACCCACCCACCCAACCAACCATCCATCCATAAATTCATCCATCCATAAATTCATCCATCCATCCATCCATCTACCCACCCACATACCCAATCTACCAACCATCCATCCACTCGCCCATCCATCCATCCATCCATCTACCCACCCACCCAATCTACCAACCATCCATCCACTCATCCATCCATCCATCCATCCACCCAACCAGCCATCCACCCACACACTCGCCCAATCTACCAACCATCCATTCATCCATCCACTCACCCACCCAATCATCCATCCATCAATCCATCCTCCATCCATACAATCATTCGCCCAAATACCATCCATCCACCAACCCATCCATCCATCTATTCATCCTTTCATTCACCCATCAATCTATTCATCCATCCACACGCGCACCCAGTCAGTCACCCACTCACCCATCCATTCGTTCATATATCCATCCATCCATCCACTTATCTACCCATCCATCCATCCATTTATCTACCAATCCAATCATTCAGTCCTTCATTCATCTATCCATTCATCCAATCATCAACCCATCAATCCATCTATCCATCCACCCACGCACCCAGTCGGTCATCCACCCACCCATTCATTCATTCATCTATCCATCCATCCATCCATTTATCTACCAATCCATTAATTCATTCCTTCATTCATCTGTCCATCCATCCATTTATCCATCAACTCATCAACCCATCAATCCATCTTTCAAGTCTGCGTTCTGGCCGTTGAGCTGACCTGTGCGTTCTGTTGCCTACCTCTGTTCACAGCAGCCTCTGGTACCTGGCGGAGCAGCAGGAGCGACGGCGGGGACAAAAGTTTCGATCTCACTTCTCAAGACTTCAGGAGATAAAGGTCCGCTTAAGCCGAAAGCAGACGACAAGGCACCAGAAATGGACGCAGAGAAGGATGCAGAGAAGGATGCAGGGATGGATGCAGGGAAGGATACAGGGAAGAATGCATGGAAGGATTCAGGGAAGAACGCAGGCAAGGTTTCGGCAAAGACGGCGCATGCATATGCAGCAGCGAGACCGCGTGCTCTTTAGACCACGGAATTATTATCCAACAACGAGAGCGACGACCGAAGCTCCATCCGAAAAATAGCATTGGACTCGGTGTAATCGGTGACTGTTTTCGAAGCCGCCTCTGAAGGCCGGAACAGAAAGCTTTTTCAAGATCATTAGAGCAACCACATCCTCTTGCTACTTCAGACGAATCTAATGAAATTTCCGATTAACACTATCTTCCGAGATTATACATTGCGTTCTCGCTTTTTTCAGACATCCTGGATTCTGGATATTGTAATGGTTTCCAGCTAAGTCTTTTTGAAGGCGTAGGCTAAGGGTCAACAGGAGACCTCTTCGATTTGCTTCCATAGCCTCCCACAACAGCATTTATTTTTACGCTAGCGATACTTTCACGAAAACACGCCTTCATTACCTTCAATTGGAATTTCTAACTCCTTCTCGACAAATGTCGACACAGCTAAATTCTGCTTAGACAAAGACATTATTAAAAAGGCCAGCGCCATATTTCCCATTTCTTTTTCAGTTCAGAATATCTATTCTCCAACAACATGAAAAGTCGGCAGCTCTTCGTATATTTACCCGCTTTTTTTAGACTTGGCCTGCGTATATTTTGTCACGGTTGGTACGACTTCTTTCAACTCTTTTTCAGGTATGTTCCCGACGACCTACAGAGATGAAATTTTGCACATATTCGAGGCAACGTAAAAAATTTTGACGGACAAGACTAAAAAACTGAGAAACAAAAATGAGAAAAATGCACAAAATTTATTGTTGTTTAACTACTTGAATGAATCCTCTTTGACGAGCGGCACTCCGGCAAGATTACCTCATCAATAATAAGTAATCAAAAATGTCTTAAGAA
>OY365822.1:3440918-3450918 GCA_959347315.1 Bimastos eiseni
AGCGTGGGAACGCCGCCTGCCTCTTCGGGACATTGCCAACACTGACTTAGCTCATCATGGGCGATAACAGCATAATGTGAAACATATATAATAATAATAATAATAATAATAATAGTAATAATAATAATAATAATAATGACAATAGAATACCATAATAATAATAATAATAATAATAATAATAATAATAATAATAATAATAATAATAATCCAGTGGCTTTTGAGACCCTAGGCCCCATTAACATCAATGGACTAGACTTTATTAAGGATCTGGGTAAACGTTTAGCACTGAGCACTGGAGATATTGGAGAGACATCTGATCTTATCCAACGCCTAGCTACCGCAATCCAACGCTTTAATGCGGTTGCCTTCAGAGGCACATTTGCCCTGCCACACACTGCCGAGTGAGTTGCCGTTCCAGAAAATCATCACATCTCCGGATATTGTTTGTATCGCCTGAGGAATTATTAATACCTCGGGCACTAAAATAATAATAATAATATCAATAATAATAATAATGATCGTGATAACGACGACGACGACGATGACGATCATAATGATGACGATGAGGATGAGGATGATAGTAACAATAATAATGAATAAATAAACGAATAAATAAGTAATAATGATAATAACAATAGCAATAATAATAATAATAATTATAATAATTATAATAATTATAATTACAATTATAATCGATCATGATATTATCTTCTATAGTGGGGTTATATGTTGTACAAGGCATTAACCGATGTTGCACCAGAATAAAGTCTACAAGTAAGAGATCAGTCATTTGCGAAAGAAGAAATAAATATATTTTAACAACGGAATTTAATTAAAATATGCAGATCCATCGCGTCTAGGAAGCATACTAAATATGCAAAAATGTGCGCCATTTCTAATCCCCTAAATGTACAAACCTAAAGTGTGCGCCCATCGCAATAGACAGATGTAGAATATCTTGTACCTATAGCCTTCCCCTCCATGATAGACAACAGTGATTATTAACGCTTCGAATTAAAACTTGGTTACGTAACAGATGGCGTTTTACGCCCTGTTGATCAACGCTTCCCAATCTTTGGCCGCGGAACCCTTTTGATCTTTAGTTGTTTTTGCGGAACCCCGGTCCAAAACTAAACATGGTTCTATTTTCGGTACAACTGCTTTAGAATTCAAAAAATATAGGTTTGGATCTAGATTAGATTAATAACAATGCAAAAATATCGATGACAATGCCACACAGATTCTCTTCATATAAACTTATACATAGATGTTCTGAAAAATCCTCCTATGCAAAATGGCGAGCTTAGGAATTTAGGTTACGCACTCTGCTCCGTATAGTACGATACAATTCCCTTTGTTTCAGGTCTATTTTAACTAGAAGGTGGATTGAGTAAAGTAATATATGTTTAACTAGAAGCTTCCTTGATGAAATGATTTTAACTAGAATGTTTATTAATGAAAAGAATCGATTAAAAAATACCCGTTAATTTGAAGCGAGAATGACATAACCGAAATTATAACTAGAAGGTGAATTTCTGCCTAAATAGAAGCGGGAATGAAGAAATTATTTCAGACTAAGTGGAAGCGTGAATGATGATAAGATTGATGTTTAACTGTAAGTGGGAATTTTTAAAAGAATCATGAAATCTAGTTAGGCGTAGGCCAAAGTGCGTCACCTATAGGTCTACTGTAAGTTTGCCTGCAAAATTCGTATAATATATTGTAAATTGTTTCAAGCTTATTGAATACTTTCCGCGGATCCCTTGTCTTCACCTCACGGAACCCTTGGGTTTCGCGGAACACAGTTTCTAAAATGCTGCTGTTGTTTATAATTGAATGGACCTGACCTAGAAGTAAATATCAGGACGTTAC
This sequence comes from Bimastos eiseni, assembly GCA_959347315.1. Classification (NCBI taxonomy): domain Eukaryota; kingdom Metazoa; phylum Annelida; class Clitellata; order Crassiclitellata; family Lumbricidae; genus Bimastos; species Bimastos eiseni. The sequence goes on from OY365822.1 coordinate 3,442,791, forward strand.
AACAAGATTCCTCTGATAATGGCGTGACGTCATAATTGACGCATATCCTCTGCACGTAACGTCCCTCGTACCATGAGGGAGAACGAAAATGGCAACGATTTCAATAACAGAAAGATAGAACTAGTTAAACAATCTGGCATCCTTTGAATCTTTAAGAATATATAAGGTAAGTTTGATATTTCTCGATCACTGGCCACTGATTTCAACAATGTGTGATTTCGGAATTAGTAGCGAGACTGAACGACTTTCGGAACACTCGAACGTAAACTTACTTCATCGTCTAATCTAAACTGATATTAAGATAACACCGAATTTTTAATCTAAGGCGCGGAGAGTCAGTCGCCAGGAGAAGATGCAATTAGGTTTCCTAATCCGGGAAAGATAAGGAGAAATGGTGAGCTTTGAGCAGCTTTTTTTAAGAAAGGAAGTGAATATGGGCTACGAAGAGAGAGTGGATGTCGATCTCAGTCTTAGGCGCAGAGACATGAAATGAACGAGAGCCCATGACTGTTCTGCATAGTGGCTCAACTAAAAGATATGTACTTTATGATCGCTGGCAACGATGAAAGATGGAAAAAGTAGGTAAAGCATGAACATAGGTAGGTGTACTGGTGATGAGGGCTTTGTATTGATTCATTCATTTTGAGAATTTCCATAGCACCCTTCAAGCAGAACTACTCAGTTGTGCTCCCAGCCCAGTCACGGCCTAAAGAAATACCTTTAATAGCTTTGTAATTCAACTGATCTAATTTCAATAATTTTCTGAAGTCAACACTGATCCAATGCAGCTGGTGGAGTAGGACTGAGGAGCTCGTTCGTAGTGGGACACGCAGTACTACTCGATATAAGGTGTTTTGGAGGCGTTGCAGCCGTTTGAGCTCAAGGTCTGAGAGACCGACAAAAAACGAACTAGCATGATCAGGGCGAGGGGCATTATTATTTCTAGCATCATTTATTTTTTAAACTAAAGCTCAAATTTAAACGGTTAAAGGTTCTCGTACCCAACGTTACTAATATCACTATTATTATCGTAATATTATTATAGTTATTTTTTTAATATTATTGTTAGTACTATTGTTGTTATTATCAACCCAAAATATGTCTGAAACCATAGCCTGCTCACTTGTCTCCTCTCGCCTCGATTATGCTAATTCACTTTTTGTTGGTCTCTCAGACCCTGAACTCAAAAGGCTTCAACGTATCCAAAATACGATAGCTCGAGTAGTGCTACGTGTCCCACTACGAACATGCTCCTCTGCCCTACTCCACCAGATGCATTGGCTCCCTGTTGAATTCAGAATCAAATTAAAGTTAGCTTGCTTGACCTACAAAGCCATCATCACCAGTACACCTACCTATATTCATGCTCTACTAACTCCTTACATTCCTCCACGTTGCTTACGATCATCAAGTACAGGTCTTTTAGTTGAACCACGATGCAGAACAGTTATGGGCTCTCGTGCATTTCATGTCTCTGCTCCTAGGGAATGGAATCGACTGCCACTCTCTCTTCGTAGCTCAAATTCACTTCCTTCCTTTAAAAAGCGATTCAAAACTCACTATTTCTCTTTGGCTTTGAAGGATTTTGAAATCTGATTGCATCTTCTCCTGGCGACTGACTATCCGCGCCTCAGATTCACATTTAGGTGTGACCTTGTGCGCGTTACAAATTTAATAATAATAATAATAATAATCTTTAAGTCCCTGGGGGAATGAAGTACCTCAGGGCATAAAAAAAATAATAATAATAATATCAGAGCCGTCCTCAGGTGATTTGGCGCCCTAGGCAGTCATCCGTAGGAATTCATCACTCCGTTGCACGAACTTGATAAAATGTGAGAAATATTTGGTCAGGCACACATTACACGAGTCACATAAAAATGTGTTTTTCTTCCAAAACATATTGACGATTTTGGTATAGGATAATTGCCAGGAAAGAAGAGTGAGGTGTAAGGAGAGTGAATGTTGCTGGAACTGGAATTAGCTTATAACTAATTTTGAATAACTAACTTAATAACTGCTAATTAATTATCATAAAATTGCTCTTCTTGAAAAACAGTTTTCTTAATAAAACTTGGCGCCCCTACATTTGGCGCCCAAAGCGGTTGCCTTCGTCGCCTATGCCATGAGCCGGCTCTGGTAATTATTAATTTTAGTTTTATTAATATTACCATTATTACTACCATTATTTTAGTTATCAGTATCTTCATTATTGGCCTTACTTTTGTAGCAAACCTGGGACACAACCTGACTTGTACAACCAGAGACACTCCAGAACCTGACTATCTGTTTTATCGGCTTTCAATTATCATTGTTGTAATTATTATTGTCATTGTTATTATTATCATTACTGTTAATATCAGTGTTATTACTATTATTACCATTAGAGCAGCTTTATATAGCGCCAATTCAAAAATCTACTGAGAAGCGATCCCAACCCAACCTCGGTGAAACAGTACTGTAACAGTCCTTAGGATCTAGAAGAACCGTTATCATCCGGCACTACAGTGCTGTCGCATTTTGCGCTACCGAGAATATGTAGACAGCCATTTTTTCTGTATTTGGGTAATTTTGTATCACCTGAAGGATCAGAACTACCTTGGGTAAATAGTAGTAGTAGTAGGGGGTGTAGTAGTAGTAGTAGTAGTAGTAGTAGTAGTAGTAGTAGTAGTAGTAGTAGTAGTAGTTGTAGTAGTAATAATAATAATAATAATAATAATGATAATAATAATAATAATAATAGTAATAATATTTATAAAAATGAAATAATATTAATAATAATGACAATAATAATAAATATAGTAATAATAATAATAGTAATAATAAAAATAGTAACAATAATAATAATAATAATGCGAAGACTAGCCATTCCAGATCAATGCCCCCCCCCCCCCTAATTTTTTGAATCCCGAAAGATCATATATACTTCGAGGAAAAAATAATAGTGCTAATAGTAATAGTAATAGCAATAATAATGATGATGATAATAATAATTATAATAAATAATCATTGTGTGTTGCCAATACGGTGAAGGTAACGATGCAACACTGGATTTCAGCAACGACTTTTTTTCAAGTAATCCTAAAATAATGTACAAATCCCTGGAGGATCATATGGACCTTAGGACAATGACATTATAGTAAAAATAATAATAATAATAACAATAATAATAATAATATTATTATTATTATTATTATTATTATTATTATCTTTGAAGACATGGTCGGAAACTAGTTCCTGTCTCGGTGCGAGGTATGCCGTTGCCCTTGGAACCGCGAAGGTGCACGCACATTTGGATGCGAGCCTGCGCCAGTAATAGCCGATTACAATCGGCTAATACGATTACAGTATCGAATGTAAATGGCTTCAAGCATCATTACCAGTAAAGATGGGAGCATTAGGAATTCGTGGAGTGACCTCGCTGGCGCTTCCCGCCTTTTTGGCTTCCGCTGCGAGCACCCGAGCTCTGCAGTGACACCCTTCCAAGCCACAGAAAAGCAGGTCCTCTCACGGATCCGCTCCTTCCCGTTAGGTTCTTCAGGGGGACCAGACGGTCTTCGACCACAGGATCTGGTGGACCTGGTGAATTGCGCAGAAATTTGATCGGAACTGATCTCCGTCACCGGACTAGTCAACCTCCTTCTGAAAGGCGAATGCCCTGAACAGATTAGACCGATACTTTTTGGAGGCACTCTAATGGCACTTCGCAAGGATTCCGGAGGCCTACGCCCGATTGTAACCGGCTATTACTGGCGCAGGCTCGCATCCAAATGTGCGTGCACCTTCGCGGTTCCAAAGGCAACGGCATACCTCGCACCGGGACAGGTTGGGGTTGGCATTCCGGGGGGAGGAGAGGCAGCCGTCCATGCGGCGAGGCGCTTTCTGGAAGCAATGCCGACACAGTTAATTCTTGTGAAGCTAGACTTCAAAAATGCTTTCAACAGTCTCTACAGAGACAGAATGCTGTCTTCGATAGATGAGGTCCTGCCGGAACTGGCTCCATTCTGTCACCTAGCATACGCGGAACCCTCAGAGCTTCGGTTTGGACAGTATACCATTTTGTCACAGGTTGGACCTCAACAGGGAGACCCGCTTGGCCCTGTGCTCTTTTGCCTTCCATTGCAGCCAATCTTACAAGAGATGTCGTCACCATTGGTATTGGGCTACATGGATGATCTAACCCTAGGAGGAGAGGAAGTGACGGTGGCGGAAGAAGTGAGAATGCTGGAACAGCGAGAGGAGGAACTAGGGCTTCGACTCAACCAAGACAAATGCGAGATCATCCATCGGCAAGACAGACTAGTTTCCGACCATGTCTTCAAGCACTATGTGTCAATTTCTCCGGAAAGAGCCTGTTGCTGGGCGCGCCATTGTCCACCAGCGAGGCCTTGACGACATGTCTGGAGGGCAGATGCAAGGAACTGGCCTTAGCAGTTACCAGACTAGAGTCTGTAGCCAAACACGACGCTCTGGTGCTCCTCGGATGTTCGCTCAGTACCCAGAAACTGATATATACATTAAGTTGCAGCTCACGCACCGGTCACTCTTTGCTAGACAAATTCGACGACCTTCTTCGAAGCGGTTTAGAGGCAGTTCTCAACATCACCCTATCGAACGACCAATGGCTTCAAGCATCATTGCCAGTAAAGATGGGAGGATTAGGAATTTGTCGAGTGACCTCGCTGGCGCTTCACACCTTTTTGGCTTCCGCTGCGAGCACCCGAGCACTGCAGCCCTCCATGTTGGACAGCACTTGGCCCGACGTCGACGAACTGCACATTGCCCAAACCGATCCATACCATCAGGCGCGAATCAAGGCAGCCGCAGCACCACATGCCGGAGACTGGCTCTTTGCCCTACCAATCACCTCATGTGGACTTCGGCTAGACGACGAAGCGGTCAGAATTGCGGTGGGTCTCCGTCTGGGGACACGCATATGTGAACCACACGTATGCCCATGCGGGTCACGAGTCAATGCGGAAGGAGCACAAGGGCTTTTTTGTGGTCTTCGGCCAGGGCGGTTCGTCAGGCACACAGCATTAAACGAAATAATCAGTCGTAGCCTCATACGCGCTGGTTTCTCAAACATTTAAGGAACCCCCTGGACTCTCCAGAACGGACGAAAAACGCCCTGATGGTCTGACGCTGATTCTTTGGCGAAAAGGACGGAACCTGATATGGGATGCGACAGTGATTGACACCGCGGCTCCATCATATCTCCAAGCGACGTCATCTTCGGTGGGGGCTGCAGCGGAGGTGGCAAACATCAGGAAGACCATCAAGTACAGCCAGCTCGCTGTTAGCTATCTTTTCGTTCCAATGGCCTTTAAGACTATGACTAAGATTAAGACCTTTAGACTATGGGCCCAGTCAACAACGACGGAATAGTCTTCATCAAAGACTTGGGTCGCCTTCTGACACATGTCATCAGAGACCCTAAAGAGACAAGCTACTTGTTCCAACGAATGTCAGTTTGCATCCAGCAATTCAATGCAGCTGCCTTCAGAGGCTCTTTCGTGCATAATAATAATAATAATAATAATAATAATAATAATAATAATAATAATAATAATAATAATAATAACAATAATAATAATAGTAATAATAATAATAATCGCATGAAGGTTCGCAACAGGGCGATCCCTTGGGACCTCTCCTTTTCTGCCTACCGCTACAGCCAATCCTTAATCACCTGCTTTCACCATTGGCCTTTGGATACCTCGACGACCTCACCTTGGGTGGAGATCCTAAGGTGGTGGAGGCGGATGTTAACTCATGCATTTATTGAGATGCACCCCTTGCCACGACCACCCGCGTCTATGGGCTTACGACGATCTGCTGCGAGGAGGGATCGAGCGAATCTTCAACATTTCGATGACCGATTACCAATGGGGTCAAGCTACTCTCCCGATCAGGATGGGAGGACTGGGAATTAGGAGGGCGTCCTCGCTGGCACTTCCCGCCTTTTTGGCTTCAGCCGCGGGCACTCTCCAGATCCAGTCCCTCATCTTAGAATCAGTAGCGGTGAAATCGGACTCAGCATGCGACTCGGCGATGTCCACCTGGCTTCAACTCACCGTAGCTTCTGCCCCGACGACGCCAGGCCATAAACAAGCCCACTTTGACAGACCGCTGTTAAACGCGGTTCTGTCTGCACTAGAAGAAAAGCTACAGGATCCCTACGACCAGGCGAGACTAAGGGCCTTGCAGTCACCGCACGCCTCGGACTGGCTGTACGCTCCCCCGCTCGTTTCTCGCGATCTCAGACTGGAGGACGATACCGTGAGGGTGGCGGTCGGCCTACGATTAGGGGTGGCCATCTGCGAGCTGCACACCTGCGCATGCGGCGTCTTCGTCTCAGCCAGAGGCGCACATGGCCTGTCCTGTTCATTGGGTTTTGGCCGTCAAGCAAGACACTGTAATATCAACGACCTTATCCATCGCAGCCTCAACAGAGCCGGTATTCCAGCGGTCAGGGAACCGTCAGGTCTTTCCAGATTAGATGGAAAGAGACCGGACGGGCAGACCCTGATACCGTGGAGTGGGGGGCGGGCCTTACTTTGGGACGCGACTGTGGTGGACACAGTGGCCGCTTCTTATATCCCCGAGACAGCATCCACAGCTGGAGGAGCGGCGGAGATAGCAGTCACAAGGAAACACACAAAATATTCTGAGCTAGAGAAGAAATACACTTTTGTTCCAATCGCTATAGAAACTTTCGGTCCCCTCAATAGTGAGGGCCTCGCCTTTCTGTCTGATACTGGACGCCGACTTCGAAAACTACCGGTGACACCCGAGAGACAAACTTCCTTTTCCAGAACTTGTCGGCATTGATCCAACGTTTCAATGCGGTGGCTTTTCAGGGCACTATGTCAAGATTACAATCCACTGACAAGCGGCGACCCAGATAGCCTGATGACGGATCCGTTGGCAATGCCAATGAATAATAATAATAATAATAATAATATTAATAATAAATAATAATAACAATACGAAAAACTGTTATGGCGTCGTTGAATGATGTACCAATCGATGGGGCACCGTAGTTCAACCGTTATCACGTCAACAAACCTGTCTAATCCTCAAAGTTTCCCATTATAGTCGCACAGTTCAATTCGTACAAAATCATGTTACATCGAAAGCTGCAGACTTTGACAGGAACGTTTCTGTACTTTCAGGACGCTGTGGTGTTTTCTTTCCATTGTGACGGAAAGATACTATGCACCTGATCGCAAATCTCTTCATCCTAGTCTTCCTCTCCTGCGCCGAACGATCAGGGACAACCGAAACGAATGCGTGGTACATCACCCATCCTTACGCCATAGCAAAGGCAGCCACCGACGGAACAGGCGCCTTGAATCGGACGGGTTATGAAGACGAAGAAGAAGGGAAAGAATCTGCAGACCCCAGTGCATCTCGTCTTAGAACATCGGAATCGATGGCTGTCAATGCTAAGCCGGTCCCGCCTCTGGAAACCACCAGTGCAGCTGGAAAACGACGGCACAGAATAAAACACGTTGCTGGAGACTGGATTCGAAAACTGAGAGTTGCTGAGGGTGCTGCTAAAATTGTGAAGAGAGGTAATAACATTCTTAAACGTATTCATTATTAATGGAGGCAATAGCTTTGGATGATTAGTAAGCTGCGGAGTAAGAGTTAGTGGCTGTTTGTTTAGCAATTGTTACTGAGTGACCGGAACTCGTTCTTTCCTTTCTCTAACCGGTCTGTCTGTCTGTGTGTCTATCTATCTATCTATCTATCTATCTATCTATCTATCTATCTATCTGTTTATCTATCTATCTATCTATCCATCAATCTATCTCTCTCTCTTTCTCTCTCTATCTGTCTGTTTGTCCGTCCGTCTGTCCTTCTGTTTATCTATCTAGTTATCTATCTATCATTATATGTATTTCTATGTATCTATGCATCTATCTATCTGTCTATCTATCTATCGTTCTATCTATCTATTTTTTTACCTGTTTGTATGCCTGTGTGCCCATCTATTTTTGTATCCTACTTTCTGAAAACTAGATTTCTTAGTCATGCTAAATTTGAACGTTTCGTGATTAAGGACAAGTGCCAGTAGTCACCTTTCAGTCATAAACTCTTCTTCAACAAACTCTCGCCT
>OY365822.1:3453418-3665918 GCA_959347315.1 Bimastos eiseni
GTGAGCGAGCGGGTTCGACCCTCGTCCTGGGAATTACTGTGTAGGGACCTTTAGCAAGTCCTTCGCGCACAATTGCTCTGCAGTACAACTGCAATTGCGCCGTCGAGACGTGTCTGTACACTTCTGAGCAAAAAATGTTGTAAGAAGGGCGGTATCAAATTTCGGTTACGGCCCATCTACATATTACGTACGTAAAAAATCGGATTTTTGGACCCCACCCCTGTTGTTACGATTACATTTCGTCGACATCGCAAATTAGCCACAAATTTTATTGATCTCTTTTTTAACAATTCCAGAAACACTTTTTCCATTATATATGAACTGATCTAGCTTTATGCGATGAGGAATGAACTGAACTTCTAGTGAGTCTCCTTAATTGAGAAAAAGAGGATTATTTGATTAGAGACCTTAATGCAGAACTCCTCAATACAACTGATTACAATCCTGCGAATAATTTTCTGCGATAGTTGTCTTATTGAGTGCTTGAAATGACAATTTACGTGAATGGCCTCTCTAAAATAATCGATTTGGACAATGCAGACTAAGTTCAATTATTCACGATGTGGTTTACAGACTTTTCTAAACAACAAGACACCACGAAGAAGCAACTGAAAGCTCATGGGTCTGATAACAAGACTGTGAACGGATGTATAAACATCCTTATGCGTATTGATTAATGATGCGGTAATTGTTTTGACTGATTGGTTAGCTGTGGAGTGAAAGTTAGTTATGGATAGCTCACCGATAGCCCTGTGTGTCCGGAGCTCGTTATCTCCTATATCTAACCGGTGTGAGATCGACACGGCTCATCAACAAGATAATAGTGGTTCGGTTAGAGGTTATTGCTACAGGTAACAGCTCTATCATAAAAGTCACAGTCTTCTTATTCTTCATAATCACCCTCTTCCTCCTCTTCCTCGTCCTCCCCACCTCCTCCTCAACTTCATCATCATCGTCCTCGCAGTCGTTTACGTTGTCGTCGTCGTCGTCGTCGTCGTCCTCCTCCTCCTCATCATAATCATCACCACCACCATCATATTCATCATCATCATCTACACATTCTTCGTCTTCTTCTTCCCTTTCTTCCTATTTATCTTCATCTTCTTTCTTCTTCGTCCTCCTCTTATTCAAATCCTCGGTATAAGATAAGGTAATCGTTGAATTGAATAATTTTCTGTTCGAAGTGCTTCCTACTACTACTACGACAAGCTCGCCCAAATCAACGGCAGGTAACCATAGAAAAGTCTTATGTCTGTTTCATAAAGATGAATTTAGTAACGACATGATAGGTTATGAATATAGATTAAATCAATCAATTAACGCAACTTCAAATATTGCCTATTCAAGAGATCTAGTTCGAGGTGCTTAAAGCCGTAACATTATATAATGTTGAATGTGATTTTGAACGAATATGGTACGGGAGGATAGCTAAACAGTGAGCCTCCGAGTAGATTTCTCGAAGAGGCAATAAATAAAGTTTCGTGATTGATTTAATCTGGATTCCTAATCTAACTTATCTTCCCAGAATCGTTTTCGCCGCTGCCCCAATCCCGATCGTTTTCAACTTTCTTCTTCGCTCTGATGTTCTTTGAGATCAGGGATGGATGGCTTGAGCATTATGAACAGAATATCAGATTCAACTTAAGTTAGTTGGGTCCTATGCCGATCGGTTAGAGCGGTCAGTCCGTAACGTTCAGTATGCGCTGAGCGAGCGGGTTTGACCCTCGTCCTGGGAGTCGCTGTGTAGGGACCTTAAGCAGATCCTTCGCGCACAATTGCGCTGCAGTGCAACTGCAACTGCAACCGCGCCGTCGGGGCGAGTGTGTGCACTTCTAAGCAAAAGGTGTTGGAAAAAGGTCGGTATAAAATTTCGGTAACAAAAAAGGTCATCGTTAATTTGAATTGATTGAATTTTGTTCGAAGTGCATTCTGCTACGGCCACGAGAAGCTCGCCCATATCAACGACAGGTAACTATAGAAATGTCTTATGTTTGTTTTATCAAGATGAATTTAGCATCGACTAGATAGATTATGAATCCAGATCAAATCAATCAATTAACGAAACTTGAAATATCCCCTTTTCAGGAGATCTAGAAGGAGGGGCTCAATGCCCTAACATTATATAAAGTTAAATGTCCTTTTGAACGAATATGGTACAAGAGGTAGCTAAATAGTGCACCTCCGAGTATATTTCTCGAAGAGGCGCTATATAAAGTTTTGTTATTGATTTAATTGGTTACAGCGGTCAGCCGGAAACGTTTAGTGTGCGCTGAGCGAGCGGGTTCGACCCTCGTGCTGGGAGTCACTGTGTAGGGACCTTAAGCAAGTTCTTCGCGTGCAATTGGTCTGCAGCACAGCTGCAATTGCGCCGTTGAGGCGGGTGTGTGAACTTCTGAGCAAAAAAATGTTGGAAGAAGGTCGGTATCAAATTTCGGTAATATAAAAAGGCAATCGTTGAATCGAATTGAATTAAAATAATTTTCTTTTCGAAGTGCTTATTACGACTACTACGAAAAGCTCGTCGGAACTTGCGACAGGTAACCATAGAAAAGTCTTATGTTTCTATCATAACGATGAATTTAGTTACGGCAAGATAGATTATGGATCCAGATTAAATCAATCAATCAACGAAACTTGTAATATTGTAATATCGCCCCATCATGAGATCTAGCTGGAGGAGCTCGCTGCCCTAATATTATGTAATGTTAAATGTCATTTTGAACGAATATGGAATTAGGGGTTGCTAAGCACTAAGCTATTAGCGTCACAAATTTCGCTCCACAAATGGGTAACCAATAAAGAGACTATAGTCTTCATAAATGGTTCTGCCCTCAACGTTTAAAACCCTTGTTTCTAGACAATCACCTAGAAGAATGGCTTGGGTAAACTAATCGAGTAATAGGCCAGCGCAGAGTGCGCCTCCGAGTAGATTTCTGGAAGAGGCGCTATTTAAAGTTTCGTGATTGGTTCATAATATAATCTCCACATAATCGTTTTCTTCGTAGTCTCATTCCCGATCGTTGTCGAAGTCCTTCTTCGTTCTTTCCGGTTTCACCCTGAAACTACGATTCTTAGCGATCAGGGATGGATTGCTTGAGCATTATGAACGGTATATCAGATTCAGCTTAAGTTAGTTGGGGTCTAGGCCGATCGGTTAGAGCGGTCAGCCCGTAACATTCAGTGTGCGCATAGCGAGCGTGTCGATCCTCATCCTGGGGGTCACTGTATAGGGACCTTAAGCAAGTCTTTTGCGCACAATTGCTCTGCAGTACAACTGCAACAGCGCCGTCGAAGCGCGTGTGTGCACTTCTGAGCAAAAACTGTGAGAAGAAGTTCGGTATCAAATTTCGGTAATAGAAAAGGTCATCGTTGAATGGAATTGAACTGAATAATTATCTTTTTGAAGAGCTTCCTACTACTACTACGACAAGCTCGCCCGAATCAACGACAGGTAACCATAAAAAAGTTTTATGCATGTTTCATAAAGATGAATTTAGTGACGACAAGATATATTATAAATCCAGATTAAATCAATCAATCAACGAGACTTGAAATATCGCCTCTTCAAGAGATCTAGCTGGAGGAGCTCGCTGCCCTAAAATTATGTTATGTTAATTTTCTTTTTTGAACGAACATGATACAAGAGGTAGCTAAACAGTAAGCCAGTAGCGTCACAAATGTCGTTCCACAAGTGGTTAACCAATTAAGAAACTATAGTCTTCATATTGGTTCTGCCCACAATGTATCATACCCTTGTTTCTAGACAATCACCTAGAAGAATGGCTTGGGTAAACTATGCGAGTAATAGAGCTGCGCAGAATGCGCCTCCGAGTATATTTCTCGAGGAGGCGCTATTTAATGTATCGTTATTGACTCAATCTGGGCTCGTAATCTAGTCTTCCCAAAATCGTTTTCGCCGCGGCCTCATTCCCGATCGTTTTCGACTTCCTTTTTCGTTCTTTCCCATTTCACCCTGAAACTATGATTCTTTGCGATCAAGGATGGATTGCTTGAGCATTATGAACGGAATTTCTGAATCAACTTAAGTTAGTTGGGGCCTAGGCCGATCGGCTACAGCGGTCAGCCGGAAACGTTCAGTGTGCGCTGAGCGAGCGGGTTCGACCCTCGTTCTGAGAATCACTGTGTTGGGTCCTTAAGCAAGTCCTTCGCGTGCAATTATTCTGCAGTACAGCTGCAATTGCGCCGTCGAGGCGAGTATGTGCACTTCTGAGAAAAATAATGTTGGAAGAAGGTCGGTATCAAATTTCGGTAATTGAAAAGGTCATCGTTGAATCGAATTGAATTGAATAATTTTCTTTTAGAAGTGCTTTCTACTACTACTACGACAAGCTCGCCCGAATTAGCGACAGGTAACCATAGAGAATTCTTATGTTTGTTTCTTCAAGATGAATTTAGTAACGACTAGATAGATTATGAATCCAGATTAAATCAAACAATCACTCATAAATCAAACTTGCACTCTTCAAGAGATCTAGTTGGAAGTGCGCGCTGCCCAAACATTATGTAATGTTAAATATCATTTTGAACGAATATGGAATTAGGGGTTGCTAAGCAGTAAGCTATTAGCGTCACAAATTTCGCTCCACAATTGGGTAACCAATTAAGAGACTATAGTCTTCATAAATGGTTCTGCCCTCAATGTATCATACCCTTGTTTCTAGACAATCACCTAGAAGAATGGCTTGGGTAAACTATGCGAGTAATAGAGCTGCGCAGAATGCGCCTCCGAGTATATTTCTCGAGGAGGCGCTATTTAATGTATCGTTATTGACTCAATCTGGGCTCGTAATCTAGTCTTCCCAAAATCGTTTTCGCCGCGGCCTCATTCCCGATCGTTTTCGACTTCCTTCTTCGTTCTTTCCCATTTCACCCTGAAACTATGATTCTTTGCGATCAAGGATGGATTGCTTGAGCATTATGAACGGAATTTCTGAATCAACTTAAGTTAGTTGGGGCCTAGGCCGATCGGCTACAGCGGTCAGCCGGAAACGTTCAGTGTGCGCTGAGCGAGCGGGTTCGACCCTCGTTCTGAGAATCACTGTGTTGGGTCCTTAAGCAAGTCCTTCGCGTGCAATTATTCTGCAGTACAGCTGCAATTGCGCCGTCGAGGCGAGTATGTGCACTTCTGAGAAAAATAATGTTGGAAGAAGGTCGGTATCAAATTTCGGTAATTGAAAAGGTCATCGTTGAATCGAATTGAATTGAATAATTTTCTTTTAGAAGTGCTTTCTACTACTACTACGACAAGCTCGCCCGAATTAGCGACAGGTAACCATAGAGAATTCTTATGTTTGTTTCTTCAAGATGAATTTAGTAACGACTAGACAGATTATGAATCCAGATTAAATCAAACAATCACTCATAAATCAAACTTGCACTCTTCAAGAGATCTAGTTGGAAGTGCGCGCTGCCCAAACATTATGTAATGTTAAATGTCATTTTGAACGAATATGGAATTAGGGGTTGCTAAGCACTAAGCTATTAGCGTCACAAATTTCGCTCCACAAATGGGTAACCAATAAAGAGACTATAGTCTTCATAAATGGTTCTGCCCTCAACGTTTAAAACCCTTGTTTCTAGACAATCACCTAGAAGAATGGCTTGGGTAAACTAATCGAGTAATAGGCCAGCGCAGAGTGCGCCTCCGAGTAGATTTCTGGAAGAGGCGCTATTTAAAGTTTCGTGATTGGTTCATAATATAATCTCCACATAATCGTTTTCTTCGTAGTCTCATTCCCGATCGTTGTCGAAGTCCTTCTTCGTTCTTTCCGGTTTCACCCTGAAACTACGATTCTTAGCGATCAGGGATGGATTGCTTGAGCATTATGAACGGTATTTCAGATTCAGCTTAAGTTAGTTGGGGTCTAGGCCGATCGGTTAGAGCGGTCAGCCCGTAACATTCAGTGTGCGCATAGCGAGCGTGTCGATCCTCATCCTGGGGGTCACTGTATAGGGACCTTAAACAAGTCTTTTGCGCACAATTGCTCTGTAGTACAACTGCAACAGCGCCGTCGAAGCGGGTGTGTGCACTTCTGAGTAGATTTTCTGAAGAGGCGCTATATAAAATTTCGTGATTTATTTAATCTGGATTCATAATTCATCTTGTCTACCCAGAATCGTTTTCGTCGTTGCCGCATTCCCGACCGTTTTCGACTTCCTTCTTCGTTCTTGTCGGCTTCACCTTGAAACCATGATTCTTTCCGATCAAAGATGGATGGCATTATGAACGGGATATCAGATTCAACTAAAGTTAGTTGGGGCCTAGGCCGATCGGTTAGAGCGGTCAAAGCGGTTAAAGCTTGAGCATTATGAACGGGATATCAGATTCAACTAAAGTTAGTTGGGGCCTAGGCCGATCGGTTAGAGCGGTCAGCCCGTAACGTTCACTGTGTGCTGAGCGAGCGAAACGACCCTCGTCCTGGGAATCACTGTGTAGGTTAAGTCCCTACTTTAGCAAGTTCTTCGCGCACAATTGCTCTACAGTACAACTGCATTTGCGCCGTCGAGGCGGGTGTATGCACGTTTGATCAAAAAATGTTGAAAGAAAGTCGGTTTCAAATTTCTGTAATTAAAAAAGGTGATTGTTGAATTGAATTGACTTGAATAATTTTCTTTTCGAAGACCTTCCTTCTACTACTAACACGACGAGCTCGCACAAATCAATGACAGGTAACCATAGAAAATTCTTATGTTTGTTTCATGAAGATCAATTTAGTAACGACAAGATAGATTATGAATCCAGATTCAATCAACCAATCAATCAATCAACGAAATTTGAACTATCGCCTCTTCAAGAAATCTACTCGTAGGGTATACGCTGGTCTATGTAATGTTAATGAATTGTCATTTTTAACGAATTATGTTGCAACATCTGTCCACAGTTAACGTTACAGTTTGAAGTAGGCTGTTGTATGTATATAAATTTGACTTGCAGAAGCACAAGCGTTACTGCGCCCGGTGCTGGTTCGTCCATCATATATAAATAAAGTTAAAAAGTCCGATCTGTGATTTTTCTAAGGTCCAGAAAATGTGCGAGTGGCGTTAATAATATGAGTAAAAGAAGTATTACTGGCGTATAAGAGTTATACATCGGGTAATGAAAGTATATTAATTAACATTAAATGCGAGCATAATAGACGAAACTCGAGTTGCGGTTGAATCGTGAGCTTATGCAACGACCGCTATCAAAGATTTTACTTGATGAATTTCAGGTAAAAGTGTGTAGTGCTGAAATTCATCGCTGTATGCCTGTTATTCAGTGACTCCCAAATAATTATCAACTGCATCCGGTGCTCTTGCATCCATCGTATGTAACTAAGGTTGACCTACTTAAGCGCAAACGTTACTGCATCCGGTGCTCCTACGTCCATCGTATGTAATTAATATTAAAATGTCGGTTCTGTGATTTTTATACGGTTCAAATAATGTTCGTTATTTGGTTGTTGTTTATTACTGGCACAGTTAAAATAATGCCTTACCCGTGATTTTCACAGGTAGGCAGCTAGTAATAACAATAATAATAATAATAATAATAATAATAGTAATAAACGTTATAATAATAATAATTATGGAAATGCTATCGACCAAAATGACAGCCATTTGTTTGAGAAGCGACTTCGGGTCAGGTTGTGCCGTACTTAAAATCTAACTATTTTCTGTTGGATTTATTGATTTCATCGGAATAATTGAATCGGCCTTAGGGCTGAGGCAGCAACGCCCTTTACCTAGTTTCACGTATGCTGACAGTTAAGCAGTCTCACCATGTCATTCAACCTCAGAGGTCTGCACTCTAACGCCCAGGTTCATTCCCTTCCAAATGGATATCCTTGCTAGTGATTCTAGCTCTAGCTCTGTTAGTCAAGCCTCGCAGAATACTAAGGGCATTTGTAGTGTCTGCCGAACAAACAGACAGTTACACAACAAAGATGGCAAGGTCCATTTACATGGAACCAGATCCAACCTCTGTCCCGGGTCACATGCTTCAGAAACAGCACATATTTCTCTCAGAATCAACCGGATTGTCCCACACGCGGGAAGCACACAAATGCCATCAGGGTATTTCAGTTCCTCCACACGGACCAATGAAATGGTCACAATCCAAAAAAGACTCACTCATACACATGCAGGCTATTGATCACTATTCTTAATCAGGTCATATCTGAACTAAGAAATCTCATCAATTTGGCTGAGTCTCCTCACATTCGGTGCAACTATAGTGGAAGAACCAGTAAGAGGGGAGCGCCGCCACTATCTTACTTCTACCATCAAAAATCGAGTAGCACAATTCCCAAGCACGTGGCAAACAAAACTTTCGGACCTGTTCGCGACGGAACCACAAGGAACACTATTGAGAGCTGGGAGAATGACATATAATGGTTGGAGATTGCTGCAGGATGGGAACGTCAGGGCAACGTCAAGAGTTCTGTCCTCCAGCGAAACACCAGCCCCGATCTGCGAAGAAACGATGACCGAATTGAGCGCTAAACATCCTGCTCCGCCACCCGATTGTCCTCCAATTCCTCCTCTACCACCGGAGGAGCCTTTCCAGATAACAGAATCGGAAGTGCGCAATCTCATGTGCACATTTCCAGCCGGGTCCGCAGGAAGGCTAGATGGCCTAAAACCTCAGCACATGTTGGAATTGATGAGCTGTGCTGACGCAGGCACAGAGCTGGTCACGGACATTACCGCATTGCTTAATCTCCTCTTGGCTGGAACCTGCCCACAGGAGATGCGCTCACTCTTCTGCGGAGGCACCCACTTTGCCCTAAAAAATTAGGGGGATTGCGCCCGACCATAATAATAATAATAATAATAATAATAACATTAATAATAATAATAATAATAATAATGATAATGATAATGATAATAATAATAATAATAATAATAATAATAATAATAATATAAATAATAATATGACTAGTATTGAATGTCGTCATTGAATTACTGAATATTAGGCCTATAGGATAGCCTTCCTGGTTGATTGAATGGTTGATTGATATTATAAGCTTAAAACTTTGAACCGAAGGCAAGAACAATCTGTGCAGAGCGTGCGTTTGCTGGAGAAAATGTTCCCGAATGAGAGGCGCCTACCGACACCTGAAAGTGTCTCCTTGTTCCTGATCTTCTTGCTCTTCGTATTCTCGTTTTTCTTGCTCTTGCTCCTGTTCTCTTGTTTCTGTTCTTCTACTTCTTCTTTTTCACGGTTGGATAACTTGAACATTATTATATGGATCACGGACTTTGCTTAGATTAGTTGGAGCCTATTAATATGAGAATTGAAATGAATTGAATAATTATCTTTCAGGACTTGTTAACCCACACACCTTCAATTCATCAGCAGGTAGCTATAGAGCATAGACCAGTCTAATGTTTACAGTACTGCATAATGATTAATTCTTTATTAACAAGATAGAATATGGAACCAGATTAAATGGCTGATCTACTGGCAAAATTTTAGTCTTTGAGAATTTGGAATTTTTGTTGATGATGATGAGGATGAGGAGGATGATGATAATGATCATGATGATGAAGAGGATGACGATGACGACGACGACGATGATGATGATGATAATAATTATAATACAAATATTATTAATAATAATAATAATAATAATAATTGTAATTATTATATTTGTATTATTTTCAGTGATAATTATGATAAAAAAATAATGTGCACGTTAGGAGTTAGCTCTGATGTCATAATAATAATAATTAATATCATCATACTGACAGTAGTAATAGTAGTAATAATAATAATATTGATAATGAGTACATGTATATATATGTGTATGTATGTATGTATTATGTATGTATGTATGTATGTATGTATGTAATGTATGTTTGTGTGTATGTATTTATTTATGTATGTTTGTATGTGTGTATGCATGTATGTGTGTATGTATGTATGTTTGTATGTATGTATGTATTTATGTATGTACGTATGTTTGCCTATGCATGTGCAGCAAATATGTGTACGTGTGCATGTGTTCATATGTGTGCATTCAACCAGACGCCCGATGCAGCAACGCCCTTGAATCGCCCCACATTAAACTTGTAATTTGTGCATTTTTGCAGTCGCAAAGCAATTTCACGTCGTACCGGATCGAGGTCATTCTGAAGACAAGGTTACCCAGAGTAAGCGCTACAGAAGTTGAACAAACCATTGTAGTTGTACTATTCAGCCATTCGTTTGTAAATCACCCCTATCTCCTCCATATTGACCAAGAACCCTAGCCCTGGACTCCCGGCATCCCAGACCTTGGCGGCAGTGTGATGCTGGCCTGGTCTGGTCAAGCTGTTGATGATCCTCTCGCGAACGCTGAGTCCTCCGCGATGGCCCTGCGATCAGACGAGGAAGGCGTTTCGTTCAGTTGCTTAACGTGTCTGGTACTGGTATTGCATTGTATAGTGTATTGTATTTACGTATTTATAAAGCGCCTCTGGTAGCTTGAACTGTTCAGAAGCATTTCCAATGCGCAATGTCCCGCAAGAAGTAGCAGGTTTTGAGAGACAAAACAAGAGAATGAGAGACTGCCAGACAGCATTTCAGAGCGAGCAGATGGAGAAATCGCATTCCACAGAGAGGGCCCAATTGAAGCAAAGGATCGAGACTGAGCCATGGATGTTCTAGTTTCAGGAACCAACAGGTTATTTCTATTAAAATAGCGAAGTGGATGGAGCTTTGAAGATTAGCCTACAAGTAGGAGTCCATTTTCTACAATAGTTAGTCAATGGGCCTAGATGTTCAAGAACTAGTTAGCCTGGGGTATGTTACTGGTAGGAGTGTATTTGACAATGCTAATGTATGTTACTAGTAGGAGTGCAATTTGTCAATGCTAAGGTGTGTTACTAGTAGGAGTGCAATTTGTCAAGGCTAAGGTATGTTACTAGCAGGAGTGCAATTTTTCAATGCTAAGGTATGTTACTGATTAAACTGCATTTTGTCCAATCCCCTAATATATGATACTGGATGGAATCTGAAATAATTACTGAATTACTCATTTGATTAATAGTTAAAAATCTTAAACTGGATTGACAGTAATTTATTTAATGCTGTCAAATATGCTGCTGGAGGATGCACATTGGGAATAGCGCGTCATTGCGTGTCTATACTTACTTCTCCCTTTGCATTTGGTTTTTTTCAGAGACGCTAACGACACCGGCCATTACGAAATCAAGCACCCTTCTAATTGTATCTATAACTGTCGTTGCTGTCGTTGGTGTTGTGGCGATTATTGTGATAGGGATGTAAGTACTATCACTGAAATCAGTAATAAATCGATCGATCGATAGACAAATCAATTCAATATATTAATCAATCAATTAATTAATTAATCAATTAGCCAATGAGTCAGTCAATTGATCAGTCAATTAGACAATCAATCAGCCAATCAATCAGTCAATCAATTGATCCACTAATCAATGAATCCGTTAACCAATCAATGAATTAATCAATCAGTCAGTTAATCAATCAGTCACTCAATCAGTCAATCAATCAGTAAATCAATCGAATGGCTTATCTTGCATCCAAATTCAAACAATATATTTACCGATCCTGTGATGTCCGACATTTTTTATTGATCCATCTCAACTAGAAAAAATGTACAGCTACCCATTTCTATTTCACGTACCCAAACAATTTTATCACACGACCCTCCCTCCAGTTGCTCAGCATACATTTTGAGAACCCCTAACCCATGCATACGCAAAACAGTATCGCTACCTCTTATTTTTCAAAAGACATTTCTTTCTTTCTTCATTTATTTTCGCTAAGCATAGTTTTTGCTAGCTAAATTTGTTAACTCATATGAGCAGTGCCGTACCGAGAGAGGGGCCAGCGGGTCCTAGGCCCAGGGCGCAAATGTGGAAAGGGTGCAAATTTCAGGATGGAATAATTTATTATTCCAGAAAATGCACTATTTTAAAAATGTGGGGCGCCAAATTGATGCTACACACAGGGCGCAATTAGCTAGCCACAGGGCGCATTTATAGCTCGGTCGGTACGGCCCTGGTTATGAGCAAATAAAATCCTAGCAATATTTACCCTAACTTATACTGTAACAGGTTATAATACTACATAAAATTGATACAGCAGGAATATGATTCTGACTTTAGCTATGATTTTAATATTTCATGACTTTAGTTAGGTCTGAATAATCTGAGCGAAATTTGATTATACTAAACATATTAAAAATCCAGATTTCATGGGTATTTCGTGGTAGTAGCAGTAGTAGATAGAGGTAAGGGGGGAGTAGTTGTAGTATTAGTAGTCGGGGAAGTAGGTGGAGTAGTAGTAGTAGTAGTAATAGTAGTAGTAGTAGTTGGGGGTGGAGGTGGTGGAGTAGTAGGTGGAGTAGTAGTAGCAGTAGTGGTAGCAGTAGTGGTATTATAACCACAGTCAAATTGAATGTGTAGTCAGTTAATATAATCCTTCAAATAAAATAGATGTTCAATAGCTAGTTAGCGTCAAAGTTCACGGACTTGGACACTACATGGAACCAGCAACGTGGAATCAATAACATTCTGTTGTTGGTTCCATTAGTCGTCTCTTGTAAAAATGATAGGTTTTTGAAGCATCTTTGTTTCTATTTCATCGAGGGTGATATGGCGATACAGAAGTGAATTACCCAAAGAAGGTGTAAAACCGCATAAAGTACCGTCTAAAGAACCGTCTAAAATACCGCCTACAGTACCGCCCACAGCACCGCCTAAAGAATCTCACGAAAAGGTGAGAGAAGTCAGTCAGTAAGTCAGCCAGCCAGTCAGTCAGTAAGTCAGCAAGTCAGTCAGCTACAATCATTCAGTCAGTAAGTCAGCCAGTCAGTAAGTTACAATCATTCAGCCAGTCAGTCAGTAAGTCAGCCAGTCAGCTACAATCATTCATTCAGTCAGTCAACCAGTCAGTCAGCTACAATCATTCAGCCAGTCAGTCAGCCAGTCATTCAGCTACAATCAGTCAGTCAGTCAGTCAGTAAGTCAGCCAGTCAATCAGCCAGTCAGCTACAATCATTCAGCCAGTCAGTCAGTCAGTAAGCCAGTCAATCGGTCAGCTACAATCATTCAGCTAGTCAGTAAGTCTGTCAGTCAGTCAGCTACAATAATTCAGCCAATCAGTCAGTCAGTAAGTCAGTCAGTCAGCTACAATCATTCAGCCAGTCAGTCAGTCAGTAAGCCAGTCAATCGGTCAGCTACAATCATTCAGCTAGTCAGTAAGTCTGTTAGTCAGTCAGCTACAATCATTCAGCCAATCAGTCAGTCAGTAAGTAAGTCAGCTAGTCAGTCAGCTACACTCATTCAGTAAGTCAGTAACTAAGTCAGCCAGTCATTCAGCTACAATCAGTCAGTCAGTCAGTAAGTCAGCCAGTCAATGAGTCAGTCAGCTACAATCATTCAGCCAGTCAGTCAGTCAGTAAGTAAGTCAGCTAGTCAGTCAGCTACACTCATTCAGTAAGTCAGTAACTAAGTCAGCCAGTCATTCAGCTACAATCAGTCAGTCAGTCAGTAAGTCAGCCAGTCAATCAGTCAGTCAGCTACAATCATTCACCCAGTCAGTCAGTCAGTAAGCCAGTCAATCGGTCAGCTACAATCATTCAGCTAGTCAGTAAGTCTGTCAGTCAGTCAGCTGCAATCATTCAGCCAATCAGTCAGTCAGTAAGTCAGTCAGTCAGTCAGCTACAATCATTCAGCCAGTCAGTCAGTAAGCCAGTCAGTCGGTCAGCTACAATCATTCAGCTAGTCAGTTAGTCAGTAAGTCAGTCAGTCGATCAGTCAACCAGTCAGTCAGTCAGTCAGTAAGCCAGTCAATCGGTCAGCTACAATCATTCAGCTAGTCAGTAAGTCTGTCAGTCAGTCAGCTGCAATCATTCAGCCAATCAGTCAGTCAGTAAGTCAGTCGGTCAGTCAGCTACAATCATTCAGCCAGTCAGTCAGTAAGCCAGTCAGTCAGTCAGCTACAATCATTCAGCTAGTCAGTTAGTCAGTAAGTCAGTCAGTCGATCAGTCAACCAGTCAGTCAGTTAGTCAGTAAGTCATTCAGTCGGTCAGCTCCAATCGTTCACAGTGTGTCAGCCAATCAATTTTCCTAATGATTATGACCCATTTTCCTAATTTTTTTGCGTGCTCCGACCCTGATCTTAATCTCCGTCTTCCCTCTCGTCCTCACCGTCTCTCTCTCTCCCTCTCTCTTTCTCTCTCCCCCTCTCTCTGTCTCCCTCTCTCTTTTTGTCTCTCTCTCCCTCTCTCTCTCTGCCTTCGTCTCTCTCTGTCTCTCTCTATCTTTGTCTCTCTCTCCCCTCTCTCTCTCTCTCTCCTTCTCTCTTTCTCTATTTCTATTTGTCTCTCTATCTCTCCCCGCCTCTTCCTCTCTGTCTCTCCCTTTCTCTCTCTCTGTCTCTCTCTCTGTCTCCCTGTGTCTCTCTCTGTGTCTCTCTTTGTCTGTGTCTATCTCTGTCTCTCTCTCATTGTCTCCTCTCTCTTTCTCTCTCCTCTCTCTCTCCTCTCTCTCTCTTGTCTCTCTCCTTCTCTCTGTCTCTCTCTCTGTCTCCGTCTCCCTTTCTCTCTGTCTCTGTCTCTGTCTCTCTCTCTCTGTCTCTCTCTCCTTCCTTTCATCTCTTTCTCTCTCTCTCCTCTCTCTTATTCTCTCTTTTCTCCCCCTTTCCCTCCCTCCCTCTCTCTCTCCGCCTCTCTCCCTGTCACTCCCTTCTCTCTGTCTCTCTCCCTCTCTTCATCATCTGTCTCTCTCTTCCTTCATCATCTGTCTCTCTCTCTCTCTGTATACCTGTCTGTGTATGCGTCTGTCCCTGTCCATATCTTCTCTGTAGCGCTCGTGAACACACACGTGATGATCAAAAGTGGTTAGCGTTCTGGGCTGTCAATCAAAAGGTGGTCTCGGTTCAGATCGCACAGAGCAGAAATTTGGTTCGAGATTTCTTATCCGCATGCAGCATACCAACGCAATCCAACGGTAGAGTACGCTGAACGCACACTGTCAATGAGTCGGTGCTATAGAGGACGGTGATTGAAAGGACCGGCCAGCCCGACTTCGTATGACGAGGCCAACAAAATGATCTTAATAGCTGGTCGTTCTCGTGTTTTCTTCTTCTTCATATTCTTCTTCTTCCTCATCTTCTTCCTCTTGTTCCTCCTCCTTTTCTTTTCTTCCTTTTATGATTCTTGTTCCTGTTCTTTTTCTCATTCTTATTCTCCTCTTCCTTCTTTTTCTTCATCTTCATCTTCTTAATCTTCTTCTTCATCTTCTTTTTCTTTTACCTCTTCCCCTCTTCCTCTTCCTCTACACAATTTAAATTCAAGTGTTTTTGTGATTGTTTCAAACAAAGCTTCCTCTGATGTCAAAGATGAAAGAGTCCAACAAGTCAGAGAAGAAGGCAAAGGAATTGGCTACACTCGTAGCGTCGAGTCTACAGAAAAATGCTCAGGTACCCGCTCCGGGTCAGGCTCCGGCTCTTGGTCCGTTATCGGCATCCAGCGCTCCGCATAAACCAGGTGGATCGCCAGAAGCAACAAAAGCAGCCGCAGGGCCAATGACAATTGGGCCAGGAGCCCAAAAGCCACTGGCGGCAGGGCCAGGAGCAGCAGGACCAATGCAAGCGGGACCAGCAGCAGCCACGCCAGTAACAGGATGGCTAGTATCAGCAATGCCAGCAGGACCATTGGCGGCAGGGTCAGGAAAAGCAGGGCCAAATGCCGCAGGACCATTAGCAGCACGGCCAGGAGGAACAGAGCCTTCAGCGGCAGGGCCAGTAGCAGCAGTGCCAGTAACAGAAGGGCCAGGAGCAAAAAGGCCAGGAGCAGCAGTACCAGTAACGGCAACGCCAGTGGCAGCAGGGCCACTGGCAACGGTAACAGAAGGGCCAGTAACAGCAGGACCAATGGTTGCAGGGCCAGTGGTAGCGAGGCCAGCGACCACGGGGTCATTAACAGCAGTGCCAGTAACAGACGGCCCTGGAGCAAAAAAGCCAGGAGCAGCAGAGCCAGTAACGGCAACGCCAGTAACAGCAGGATTAGGAACAACAGGACCAATGGTTGAAGGGCCAGTAGTAGCGAGGCCAGTGACCATAGGGCCATTAACAGCAGTGCCAGTAACAGGAGGGCCAGTTGCAGCAGGGCCACTGGCCACAAAGTCAGAGAAACAAAAGCGAGAAACAAAAGAGCCACACACAGAAGAGCCAGATGAATCGAGGAGACTTAAGACTGTGACGAGTCTTCACGACACCGAAGACTAGCCAAATCGACGCCAAGGTGTCAACAACATAACTGACGATAGACCGACGTCTCCCCGCAGCCATACTCGCACAGTCGACGAAACAAACCCGAGAATTATACATACGCCAGCCTCGCTTTAGACTATAACTGCCTTCCGAATCGTGATCATCAATTCTAACGAGAGGCGTTGACACCGGCCTGCATACGGCGAAAGCGACGTCGTCCCTTTTGCCTGCTGTTATGAAGCCGTTGAACTACTGCTCTGCTGTACTGTTTATTGCTATTTATGCGACGTTTATGAACTGATTTATCGATGTGGGGACGTTCTTCTTCTCCTTATAATAATAATAATTGCTATTCCAAAATCAGTGCATTCGCTAGTAGTAGTCCTACCATACACTGTGGATAATGAACGTGACGTTTCAAGTCGACTCCAGGGGATCGACCAGATCAGCGTTTCCCAATCTTTTTTGGCCGCAGAACCCTTTGATCTCCAAAATGTTTCGCGGAACCACATTTAAAGCCATCATATTCTGTTGTAGGCAACGCTTGAGAATGCAGATAATAACAGGCTTAGGCCTAGATTAGGCTAGATTAATAATAGATATAATATATGAATTCTCTTTCGGTAAAGTCTTATTTTAACGTCGCAAATTTTTGTCGTTGTTGAAGCATGTATTTAACGAAGAATCCTGCATAGATGGAAGCTGGGTTGATTAAAAGAATTATATTTAACTGGGGGCTGGATTGATGAAAAATTCATGTTTAGCTGGGAGCTAGAGCGATGTAAAGAATTCTACATTACAAAAACTTGGATCGATGTTGAGATTTCTGCTTAAATGGAAGCAAAAATGCTGAAAGGATTTCCACCGAAATGAAAGCGGGAATAATAAGAAAGGTTCCACGTCACGTAAAATTCTCACTTCTATCCATGCAGCTGCTATTCAAGCATAATTCTTTTCTTCAATTGCATCTTTTCATCATTGTACAAGGAAGACATTTTGTTGGTTATCCAACTTTCACTTAATGATATTTCACCGCATGATATATTTCATCAATCGAGCTTCCAGTTAAACAGAAAATTTTTGATCAATCCAGCTCACAGTTAGACGGATATCTTTTCACAGATCTCGCTGCTGCTACCGACGCTAACGAGGTTTAGCCAGGTTTGCCACAGAGAATAGTTTACGATGCCTATTTAATGGCATGAATAATTTACGACGCAAAAATAAGATTTTACGATTTTGTTTACCTTTCTTCCATATTAAGTTTTATGCAGATGTTAAGCAACAAGGCTGTAATAGAAAATTCTGTACACACTGAACGTTTTCCGCGGAAACCCTGTCGTCACCTCACGGAACCCTAGAGTTCCGCGGAACACAGTTTGGGAAACGCTGGACCAGATGATGGGAGGTTGGAGATCAAAAGAAGAAGCATGGGGTCAAATCTACCCCGGCCCCGCAAAATTTGACGCTTGGTGCCTTGTAGATATAGTCCAATGAACTTGACAGAAACGTCAACATCATCACGCTACAACCATGATTCTGCTGACAGTGGCGTGACGTCACAATTAAAAACGTCATCCGGACATAGCGTCCTTCATACCATAATGAAGAACGTTAATAGCAATGATTTGAATAGCAGAAAGATTGAATTAGTTAAACAAGTCGGTAACCTAAGGATCTTTAAACACTATATAAGGTAAGTTTGATATCCCGATTACTAGCCATTGATTACTATATTGTGACTTCTAAATTAGAAGCGAGACCACACGACTTTCGTAACACCCGAACGCATGCTTCATCGTTACATTTAGGCGCTGTTAGCTAGGTAACACCAAAATGTGAATCTGAGGCGCGGAGTGTCAGTCGCCAGGAGAAGATGCAATTCCATATCCAAATCCCCAAAAGCCTAGGAGAAATAATGAGTGTTGAGCCGTTTTATGAAGGAAGCAAGTGAATTTTAGCTACGAAGAGATAGCAGTAGTCCAGTGTTTTTTAAAGTCCCAGTGGTGGTCCATGCAGTTCTGGCCAGTGGTCCGCGAAAATCATTGGCGAAACAAATTATTTTCACACTTCTTTAACACTAAATTAACATTAATTAAATGTGTTAATCTATGTCACAATCTAAGAGAATCTAAATTAAAAACTAAAACATATGAGTACGACATTAACTGATAAAGGCATAAGCGTCGTCTGGCACTGTGGCCACTGTGAACAGATAAATGTATTGGTAATGTTTCATATTTGTTTAATTTTAATTCCAAAAGTCTTTGGAAGATTGGCAATAAATCAAGTTACTAGATGACTAGCAGAAGATTCAAATTTTTTTAATATTATTGCAAATTCTGTAGGACTACAAGATTATTAAATTTTAAAATTTTAATGAATAAATAAGAAATAACTATGAGTAAACAGAAACAATCATTTATGAACAGTTTTATGAACACACACACAAATCTGAGAGGGAAAAAGTGAGACCATTCAGACAGTGAAACTGAAGAATAAAAAGATAATAATGGCCCTGCAATTACTGTGAGTAATACACGCAAGTCGAAGAAGCGTCAATTGAGACGAAAATATGATCCAGCAAATTGAAAGTATGGATTTGTCATTAATTATAATTACTGCTACTATTTAATTTGAATTTCACGGTAAACTTATCGGTTTGCTGTGCAATTTGTAAAAGCACTAAATGATTTATTATTTGTCCATGAACAATTTAAAACATTAATTTTGTGATACTTGGTTTTTGTTACAATGGTACAGCATACCAAATTTTTTTTAGCAATAATGTTCAAGCAAATAACTTTTTTTATTTCTTGTATCATACATAATCAAAACATCAAATGATATTAACAATTTAACATTATTGCATTTCAACGAAAAAAATATTAAATCAAACTGGGGAAGCTTGGAGATTTCCCCGAGATTTCCTTATCGTGGGGATTCGCGTTTCCACTTCAGACTTTACGTGTTTTCACGTTTCGTGTTAGTGGTTCGCAACAATTATTAAAAAGTAATTGTTAGTCCCTGGCATTAAAAAAGTTTAATAACCACTGCGGTAGTCGATTCCACTCCTCAGGAACAGAGGCATAAAACGCATGAGATTCTGTAACTGTTCTGCGTCGTGACTCTTCAAAAGACCTGTACTTGATGGGGTGTTTCGGATGCGTTGCAGCCTGTTGAATTCAATGTCTGAGAGCCCGACAAAAATCAAGAAAACACAATCAAGGCGAGGAAAGTTTTATATAGCGCCCCTTCAAGGCCATGTACTCAGCCTCGATCAAACGGCACAGCCTTAAGGCTAGAGAAGTACTGAAGAACAAGACAGCGCTTCAATGAAACGCGATATAACGTCCTTATGTCGTATTCGGAGAGAGATAGAGATGATGATGATGATAATGATGATTATGATCATGATCATGATCATGATTATGATGACTATGACGATTACGAAGACGAGGACTATGACGATGATGATGCCGATGATGGTGACGGTGACGGTGACGGTGACGATGACGATGACGATGATGATGATGATGATGATAATAATAATAAAAATAATACTAATTCTAATAATAATGATGATGATAATGATAATAACGACATAACAACAATGATAAACATAAAAATCGGAATGGTAACAATAATAATATAAACTCATAATAAAAATATTAATAAAAATAATAATAATAGTAAAGAAATAATAACACTAAAATTAATAATAATGATTAAAATAATAATAAAAACTTCTATGGCGTCGTTTTATAAATCATCTATCGATGGCTCCCTAGAATATATCCATTATCAGGACAACATTTAAAGTAACTTTGTCGTTGCCCATTATTATCGCACAATTCAATTCTTAACCTAGATAATTACATCGAAAGCGACATATTCTGACAGGAACGTTCCCCTGCTTTGAGGACGCCGTGCAATATTCCTTCCATCGTGACGGAAGGATATTATGCACGTGATCGTAAATCTCTTCACCCTAGTCTTCCTCTCCTGCGCCGAACGATCAGGGACAACCAGATCGAATGCGACGAACATCAACCATGGTTACCTCAGAGCAACGACTGCCTACGACGGAACAGGCGCCTTGAATCGGACGGGTTATGAAGACGAAGAAGGAGGGACAACATCTTCAGACCCCAGTGCATCTCGTCTTAGAACATCGGAATCGATGGCTGTCGATGCTAAGCCGGTCCCGCCTCTGGAAATCCCCGCTGCAGCTGGAAAACGACTGCACAGAGTAAAACACGTTGCTGGAGACAGGATTCGGAAAATGAGAGTTACTGTTAAAATTGCTAAGACAGGTAACAACATCCTTACACGTATTCAATAGCGATGGAGGCAATAGCATTAGACGATTAGCTAGCTGTGGAGTGAGAGTTAGTGGCTGCTTGCTCAGCGACTGTCAATGAGTGACCAGAACTCGTTTTCTCCTTTCTCTAACCGGTGTGAGACTTGGCTCATCCAAAAGAAAACATTGGCTCGGCTACATCTCCATACTAAAATTCAAAGTCTTATTTTTCATCGTCTTCTTCCTCATTCTCAGTAACTTCTATTTCGTCGTCATCATCATCTTTATCATCCTCATCATCGTCATCTTCATCATCATCGTCGTCGTCGTCGTCGTCATCATCATTATCATCATCATCATCATCTACCCATTCTATTCCACATTCTTCTTCATGAGTCTTCTTTTATCTTCTAATTCTTCTTTTTGTTTACCCTCTTTTGTTCTGCGCAATCTATCTATCTATCTATCTATTTATCTTTCTGTCTATCTATCTATCTATCTATCTATCTATCTATCCGCCTGTCTGTCTGTCTGTCTATCTATCTATCTATCTATCTATCTATCTATTTGTAGATATATTTCTATGTATCTATCTGTCTATGCATCTATCTATCTATGTATCTATCTATCTATCTATCTATCTATCTGTCTATCTATCTATATATCTATCTATCTATCTATTTATCTGTCTGTCTATCTATTTTTCTATTTATCTGTCTGTATGCTGTGTGTTCATCTATTTATGTATCCTACTTTTCGAAACTGGCTTTCGTAGTCATGCTAAATTTGAATGTTTTGAGAATAGTGACAAGTGCCAGTAGTCGCCTTTCAGTCATAGACTCTTCTTCAACAAACTCTCGCCTTGCACAGTTTGTTCTTTCCATTGTCTTTGCGAGCTTTAATTAAACTCGCATATTCCCAGCATCGTTTTATCCGCAGCCTCGTTCCGGCTCGTTTAGACTCCCTTTTCCGTTCATTCCGCCTTCACCCAGGCACATTGATTCACTGCGATGAGGGATTAGACTGTTGCCTCTGTTGAGCATTAAGACAAGGATGGCAGATTTAATTGACTTCCATTAATTGAATAATGTGTGAGAGTTGAATTGAGCGTAGTTGAAAAATTTTCTTATAGGAAAGCCTTCGAATGTTCATGGTGTTACTACTATCGAATCATCAGGTAACTAAAGAGATGTGTGATGTTTGTTGCATAAAGACGAGTTTGGTGATGACAAGATAGATTATAAATCCAGATAAAATCAATCAATCGATGTATCAGCTCTAATTAGAATCTCTTCGAGAAATTTACTCGGAAGCGCTCTCTGCATAATCTTGTACAACGGCGAAATACGGTACATAAGTTAGCGAAATTATACACAGCAAGCTGATTGTCACCAATGTCGTTGCACGAGCTGAAAACTATCCCTTAACAGTTAAGAGATGGATGTGATGGATGTTCAGAGTCTCAGCGCCTACACATGAATTGTCGCTCATCTGCCGTAATTCACAATTAATTCTAATTAAGATTAACAATTGACGCAAGCAGATTTACTAAATTATTCGAATTGCACCACATAATAACAGGTTGGCATCACCAACTCATTCGCAGAATATTTTTTAAACCGATGAATTGAGTGAACGCAAATGGATGTAGAAGCACACATCGTTCACAAGAAGAGATGCACAATATGGTTGGAATTTACGCAAAAACACGTCCGTTTAAATTACTTGCTTTACAATCATTAATATTTGTGTGATTATCATTATCGTTATGTTACTGGTAAGAGTGCATTTTGTTTAATAGTAAGGCCCATGTTACTTGAGGGAGTGTGTTTTGTTTAACAGCCTATAGAGTGTGCTCTTGTATTGAATTCATTTTGTTTAATAGTTAAAATTTTCTGACTGGGATAATAGCATTATGTTTAGTATTTTAAAATATATTACTAGAAGGTGTACGTTGTAAGTTGTTCGTCATAGCGCTTTTTTACTCGCTTCTCTCTGTGCATTTTTTTAGAGCAAGACACGGATTCAAGTTTGACCATTTTTATCATGTTTGGCGTTGCTTTGGTGATAATAATTGGTACAGGGTCGTAAGTACCATCATTGATATCAGTAATCGATCGATGAATTATTCAATCAGTTAATCAGTCAATCAATCTGTCATTCTCTCAATTAGGCAATCAGTCAATCGATCAATCAATCAATTTTTCCAATGGTTTATTTTGCAACCAAATCAAAATAATAGGTTATATATTCTGTGATGTCGATGATGTTTTTATTGATCAGTCTACATCAGAAATAATTCCACAGTGACCCATCTCTATAACTCGTGCACAGAAAATTGTATTTTCATTCTTCCTCCCTCTTGTTGCCCCACATACATTTTGAATACCCCTCCTCATGCATGTGCAGAACTTCGCTTTGCAACCTCTTCTTTTTTCAAACGTTTGTTTCAGTATAATTCACAAGATAATTATTTCTTTTTCTCACATTCTACTATTTATTTTTGTTAGACATCTTGTCGGCGAATATTAAATTTATTAGCCGTTTTGAGGAAATACGATGCCAAATAAGCTAATTCTTGCATTTTAACAAGTTGTCATACAACATAAGATTGATAAGGCAGGAATAGTCATTAATTTTTTTGTTCTGATTTTAATATTTCATAACTTTAGGTCTGAGCAGAATTTGATTATACTAAAAAAATAAAAAATCCAGATCTAATTTCAATTTGTTGTAGTGGTGTGGGTAGTTGTAGTAGTGGAAGTAATCGTAGTAGTAGCAGTAGTGGTAGTAATAATGGTAGTATTAGTTGCAGAGGCAACAGCAGCAGTGGTGTTGGTGTAATTTGTGGTAGTCGTAGTGGAAGTAGTAGTAGTTATTAAACAAGAATCAAATTGAATGTGCAGTCAGTTAATAAAATCCTCAAAATAAAGCATTCTGTCGTTGATGTCATTACAAGACATTTGTGCACTGCAGGTTCTTCTAATTCTTTTGTTTCTGTTTTATGAAGGATTACGTGGTGGCTATACTTTAGAAAACCCAAAGCTGATGAAAAGGTGAGAGAAGAACGTCTTTGATTTGCAATGAATACTTATTATCTGTCTGTCTGTCTGTCTGTCTGTCTGTCTCTCTCTATCTCTCTCTTTTTCTCTCTGTCTGTCTCTGTATCTCTCTCTTACTATCTATCTCTCTTGCTCTCTCTGTCTCTGTCTCTCTTTCCCTCTCTGTCTCCGTCTCTCTCTTGTTATGTATATATCTCTCTTGCTCGCTCTGTCTCTGTCTCTGTCTCTGTCTGTCTGTCTGTCTGTCTGTCTGTCTCTCTCTCTCTCTCTCTCTCTCTCTCTCTGGCGATCCAAGTCGTCTCTTCGCTGGGCAACCTCTCTGACCAGGTAGCATGCAGCGCTTGGTTGTTGCCGAACGCCTTAGAAATGCGGATCTCCTGTCGAAATTCCGCTGAGCTTAAAATGAATGATGACGGGTAAGACATATAGGCAGCCAATGCCAGTTCCTTCCGCATCATTTAACACACAAGTGAGGATCAATAGTGTAAGGTTCACTAGGAAACTGTAGCAAGAAAAGATGACGCGAATAAAAATGTCGCAATCAAAATGTCGCAAATAAAAATATTGAACGTTAATAATGTCGCACGATAATAAAATCGCAAGTCAAAATGTCGCAATAAGAAATGTTGCACGATAATAATGTCGTCAGTCAAAATGTCGCAATTTAAAATACCGCACGTTAATAAAGTCGTACGATAATAAAATCGTCAGTCAATATGTCGCATTATATTAGCCAATTTTATTAACAGTAATTATATTATTAATTATTGATAATGCGACCTATGTATGTTTTGTGCGTATAACGAACGTCGGTAAACCGTAGTTTATGTTGACATTTTCTTGCAACTGTCAAGCTGGACTGATGAAAGGAATTCTTGCTTACGTCGAAGCTAGAATTATTAATAGAATCTTGTTTAATTAGACACTTCGCTGATTAAATGTTTAATGAATAATCAGAATTCTTCTTTAAATAGAGGTTTGAACGATGAAATAAATAGTGCACACTTTCGATATTTAGAATACACTGAAGGAGAGAGAGAGTGGACTGGCCCGACCACTTTCGTAATGACGAAGCTAAGAAAGTGATTTTAATAAAACAGTCTTCATTTCCATAACCGTCTATCGGCTAGCCTAAGGATAGCTCCGTCTACATTTCTAACTCGCCTTCTTTCTCTTTCTTTCTTCTCTTTTTTCTTGTTCTTGTTGTACTTCTTCTTCAGCCGCCTCCGCTTCCCACATCCACTGAAACGGCTTGCAGTCTTCATTATTCCAGCATCTATTTCATCAAAATTTCTGTTTTCAATCCTATTTAAAGAAGAACCATTTTAATTTTAATTTTAAATAATTGTCCTCTGTTTCAACTTCGTAACCTCCTCTTCTTCCTTTTATTGTTCCTCTTATTCGTCTTCTTCTTCACCATTTTTCTTCTTCCTCTGCTTCTTCGTCTTCATCGTCATCATCAACATCATCATCATCATTGTCATCATCATCATCATCATCATCATCATCATCGTCATTATCATCGTCATCGTCATCGTCATCATCGTCATCAGCATCATCATCATCATCGTCATCATCATCGTCATCGTCATCGTCATCATCGTCATCAGCATCATCATCATCATCGTCATCATCATCGTCATCGTCATCGTCATCATCGTCATCATCATCGTCATCGTCATCGTCATCATCGTCATCAGCATCATCATCATCATCGTCATCATCATCGTCATCGTCATCGTCATCATCGTCATCAGCATCATCATCATCATCGTCATCATCATCGTCATCATCATCGTCATCGTCATCGTCATCATCGTCATCAGCATCATCATCATCATCATTATGTGAAAGAGAACGAAACAAAATCATCATCATCCTCTTCTGATTGTTCATCCTCTTTTTGCTCTGTTTCCTCTTCTTCCACCACCTCCTCCTCTTCTTCTTCTTCTTTTTCTCATTCGTCTTTATCTTCAGCATCTTCCTCTTCTTCTACCTCATTCTCTTTTCCTGTTTCGTTCTCTTCCACTTCATTATATCTCTCACCTCTTCTTTCTCTTCTTTTTCCTGATTGTCCCCTTTCCCTCTTCCATCTCTTACTCTGTATCTTCCGTCTTCTTATCTTTCCTTTTCTTCCTCTTCTTCCTCTTCGTCATCATCAACGTCTATGTTCACTTCTTCAAGTATATATTTCAAATTAACTTCAAACATTTTGTGACCGTTTTATACGAACGCTTCTCTGATGTCAAAGAAAAAGTTGATTAACAAATCTAAGCCGAGGAAGTCAAAAACTTCAAAGAAAAAACGAGAACATGCGTCATCAACACCAACGACAACAGCAGCAGCGAAAGCAGAAGCAGCGCAGCCAGATCCAGAGACAGCTCGGTTACAAGCCCTTGGGTTAAACTCAACAAAACGACTGGAGGACGTGGTTAAAGCAGTAGAGAAAGACCAGGAAAACAAGAACCTGGAACAGCAGGACCAGGAACGGCAGGACCAGGAACGGCATGACAAGGAACGGCAGGACCAGGAACGGCATGACCAGGAACGGCATGACCAGGAACGGCATGACCAGGAGCAGCATGACGTGGAACGGCATGACGAGGAACGGCATGACGAGGAACGGCATGACGAGAAACGGCAGGACCAGGATCGGCAGGACCAGAAACAGCAGGACCAGGAACGGCATGACGAGGAACGGCAGGAGCAGGAACGGCGTGACAAGGAACGGCAGGACCAGGAACGGCAGGACCAGGAACGGCATGACCACGAGCGGCATGACGAGGAACGGCATGACGAGGTACGGCAGGACCAGAAACAGCAGGACCAGAAACAGCAGGACCAGGAACGGCATGACAAGGAACGGCAGGACCAGGAACGGCATGACCACGAACGGCAGGACCACGAACGGCATGACGAGAAACGGCAGGAGCAGGAACGGCGTGACAAGGAACGGCAGGACCAGGAACGGCAGGACCAGGAACGGCATGACATGGAACGGCATGACCACGAGCGGCATGACGAGGAACGGCATGACGAGGTACGGCAGGACCAGAAACAGCAGGACCAGAAACAGCAGGACCAGGAACGGCATGACAAGGAACGGCAGGAGCAGGAACGGCATGACCACGAACGGCAGGACCACGAACGGCATGACGAGGAACGGCAGGAGCAGGAACGGCATGACCACGAACGGCAGGACCACGATCGGCATGACGAGGAACGGCAGGAGCAGGAACGGCGTGACAAGGAACGGCAGGAGCAGGAACGGCATGACCACGAACGGCAGGACCAGGAACGGCAGGACCAGGAACGTCATGACCACGAACGACATGACGAGGAACGGCATAATGAGTAACGGCGGGACCAGGAACGGCAGACCTAGAAACGGCAGGACCAGGAACGGCAGGACCAGGGAGAAGAAAATGCTCACGATCACAGAAAGGCCACATAAATCAATGAAAACGATCACTGCGACGACTGTTCATACTAACAGGCAACCGAAGAACAGTCAAATCGACGCCAAGGTATCAACAGCACAACCGACGATAGACCGACGTCCCCCCGCAGCCACAGTCGACGAAACAAACCCGAGAACTATACAAAAGCCGGCCTCGCTTTAGACCCTAACTGTCTTCCGAATCGTGATCATCAATTCTAACGAGAGGCGTTGACACCAGCCTACATACGGCGAAAACGACGTCGTCCCTTTTGCCTGCTGTTATGAAGCCGTTGAACTACTGCTCTGCTGTACTGTTTATTGCTATTTATGCGACGTTTATGAACTGATTTATCGATGTGGGGACGTTCTTCTTCTCCTTATAATAATAATAATTGCTATTGTAAGAGTAGCAACTCTGCTACAGTTTAACGGGGCTGATATTGAACACTTGATAATAAACACATCTTGGAAATATGAGAAGAAACTGTCTGGATCTGAATCTTCGACGCTTTGCGATTTTTCCACAGTCGTATTCGAATACGAAGTGCTCATGATTATATTTAATGATTATGATAATGACAGCGATAATAATTGTATTAATCATAATTATTATATTAATCAAATTATTAATAATAATGACAGCGATATTTCCCAATTCGGTTTCCTTTTACAGGAAAACGTTGAGCATTTAAAGTATGCTGATTTTTTAATGACACCGTTCTATAACGAAGATGATTTGGTGCCGCCCTCCTCCTCTTTTTCCCAATCTTGGAATTGGCACTGTCAAAGTCCAGACAGTGGCGGAGTTGAGCATTTGAATGGAGTGGGGCGGTTTAAAATAGGGCGCATTTTGTTGGGTCAGGAGCTACCCAAAGGGCTTGGATCCAAACATCATTATCTTGAGTGTAGTCGTAATATATCCTGAAGTATTGATTTATGTAGCCCCCATCGAGCAAAAGCATGGGAGCCAGTTAAAATCGATATTAACATATAAGGGTATAAAAGGTTTAGATAATTGGTGATTAATCGTGTCAATATTCAACAGCAAACTCCGTTAGATGTAAGTTCTATTCAGTAACATTTTATATACAATGCTATTATGGGGCGACATTAAATTTACTGCTCAATAGTTCTACTTGATGCCATTGTCGTCCGATCCTCAATCTGGGGGTTTATAAAACGCCAGAAGGTGGAGACAAAGCCGTGACGTGCATCTGCTAACCAGAAATAATCACTCCAAATCATGTCACCGAGTGAGATTCCAGTCTCGAGTCATAAATCACCGAACCATTGCAAATGCAATCGCCTGCTGTGGTCCTACGATACACCGATGGTAATGAACGTGAGGGGTCAAGACGACCCCGGAGTCGACCAGACGCTGGAAGTGTTCTGTGTCTATAGTCCGAAGGTTCAATAGTCTGAAGATTGTATGGTGTCCTGTTGATTTGGTGTGGCACAGTAGTAGCCGATCGGTTAGAGCGGTGGGCCCGTAACGTTCAGTGTATGCTGAGCGAGTGGGTTCGACCCTCGTCCGGGGAGTCACAGTGTAGACACCTTGAGCAAGTCCTTCGCGCACAATTGCTCTGCAGTACAACTACAATTGCGCCGTTGAGGCGTGTGCGTGCACTTCTGTGCAAAAAATGTCGTAATAAGGGTGGTATCAAATTTCGGTAATAAAGGAAAATAAATAAAAAGGGTGATAAGAACATTGTATTACTGGTAGCTGGATTGATGAAAGAAATTATTTTTGGCTAGAAGCTGGATTGCATCCTTCTTTTCATCCATCCATCTTCCATTTAGGCAGGATTCTTTTCATATCAATCTGGCTCCCAGTTTTGCAGATTCTTGTCATCAATTAATCCAGCTTCTTATTATATTAATGCAGGAGCATAGATTCTTTGGACTATCGAACCTTCGGATTCTCGAGCAGACACCCGCTGGCAGTTTGGAGTTCGAAATAAGAATCACGGGGATTCAAATTCCCCGACCCCATGCACTGTAAAATTGGACACTCGGTGCCTTGTAGATATAGTCCAATGAACTTAACGGTAACGTCAACATCATCATGCTAAGATCAGATTTCTCTGACAATGGCCTGACGTCACAATTAACATACGTCATCCGGACATATCGATCGACATAACATGAGGAAGAACGATAATAGCAACGATTTGAATAGCAGAAACATTGAATTAGCTAAACAAGTTGGTATCCTAAGGGTCTTTACAAATATATAAGGTAAGTTTGACAGCCCGATTACTAGCCACCGATTTCTACATTGTGATTTATGAATTATAAGCTAGACTTAACGACTTTCGGAACACCCGAAAGTAAACTTAATCTTTCAATTTGGACGCTGATAACAAGGTCACATCGAAATGTGAATCTGAGGCGCGGATAGTTTGTTCCCAGCAAAAGATGGAATTAGATTTCCAAATCCTTGACAGCCCAGGAGAAAATGTCAGTTTTGAGCCATTTTTTTGATGGAAGGAAGTGCTTTTGAGCGAGTCTATTCTTTGGCGCAGAGGCATGAACTGCACGAGAGCGTATCATCGTTCTGCAACGTGGCTTCGCTGAAAAACTTGAACTTGATGATCATGATCGTAAGCAACGAGGAGGGATGTGAGTGAGGAGTTAGTAGAGCATGGATATAGGTAGGTGTAGCCTACTGGTTGTGCGGTGGGCTTTATTGTTGATCAAACAAGACAGCATCAATTTTACTCTGAATTCAACTGGAAGGCAACACAGCTGGCTGTGTAGAGCTGAGGAGCTTGTTCGTAGTGGGACAAGCAGCACAGTCTTTTTAGTTCACTGTCTGAGAGACCCACAAGAAGCGAATTAGCCTGATCATGGCGAGTGTAGATGTAGGCTATGACTTCCAATGTATTCCTAAAATTGGATAATCAGGCTATATAAGAAGTAAGAGCAAGACAGATTATATATCATCCAGCGCTTCTATACTGTAGCGTTTCGCGCTACCGTCTTTATGCCTGATTGGGAAGATAGGCAGCGGTTTCAGATCGTCGATTGTTTTTGTCTTCGGGCATTTTCTAAGGGTCAGAATGTAATAATAATAATAAAATAATAATAATTACAGTAACAATAATATTAATAATAGCAATAATAACAATATCAATAATAATAATAGACACACCTGAAACTCTGGCCGCGCTTAAGAAAAAGCACCCGCCTGCACCAGTGGACAGGAGAACCCCATGTGATCCAGACAGTTCCGATCGCTTCATCCCGCTTCAAGTTTCTAAAGAAGATGTCGCTAGGGCAATCTCCTCTTTCCCTGCGGGTTCGGCTGGTGGTCCAGATGGCATTACTCCACAACACTTAAAGGATCTGATGGCCTATGGAGTAGATGACAACATCGGGCAACATCTATCTGACCTTGTCAATCTGCTCCTAAAGGGAGGTCTATCCGAAGAGGTGAATGAGGTCATCTATGGGGCAAACCTTTTAGCCCTGAGCAAGAAGGACGGAGGCATAAGACCGATCGCCGTGGGCTACACATGGCGTCGTCTGGCGGCAAAGTGCGCTAATTCACATGCGGTAACAAGGCTGTCTCAACTGCTCGCCCCCATTCAGCTTGGGGTAGGTATTCCAGGAGGCGCTGAGGCAGCTGTCCATGCGACACGTCGCTGGATTTCCACAATGCCTGAGGACAGCGTCCTAGTGAAGCTCGACTTCGCCAATGCCTTTAACACTCTGCGCAGAGATTGTCTTCTAGAGGCAGTTGCTAGAGAGATCCCAGAGCTCTACCACTTTGCTCACGCTGCCTATTCAAACCGTCCACTGTTGCGCTATGGTTCAAACACAATTCGATCCGAAGAAGGAACGCAGCAAGGCGATCCTTTGGGACCTCTGGAATTCTGTCTTGTGCTGCAACCGATTCTGATGAAGCTTCGTTCGGATCTGCGTATCGGATATCTGGATGACCTGACATTGGGAGGTAACAAGGAAACAGTGGCCGACGACGTTCAATTAATCGAGCAGGAATCAAAGAATCTGGGATTGCTATTGAACCGCAGCAAATGCGAAATCGCGTGTCACAACACCCAGATGCCGAACAATGACCCTGCGTTCCAAGAGTTCACGAGCATAGCCCTCGAGGACATGACCTTGTTGGGTGCACCTCTAATTTCAGGTCCAGCTGTGAACATGGTCGTTAATTCAAAGGCCAATGACCTCGAGAGGGCAATCGGAAGATTGTCCTTGCTGTATACACATGACGCTCTGGTTCTGCTGAGAAACAGTCTAAGTGTACCGAAGCTCTTGTACAGTCTGCGCACAGCCGTCTGCGCTGATTGCCCGGGCTTGGCTCGGTTTGATCAACTGCTAAGAGAAGGACTGTCAACCATTTTAAATGTGGACCTTGACGATGACCGCTGGCTCCAGGCTTCTTTGCCGGTGAGAGATGGTGGTCTGGGAGTTCGTTGTGCATCTACGCTGGCACTTTCTGCCTTTCTGGCTTCTGCTGCTAGTACAAGCGAACTCCAGGCATGCATCCTACCAACAGAGTCTGCTGAGGAACCATATGAACTTGCGAGTTCAGCACTCAACGCTTGGAAGACCCTGACAGATGCAGAACCACCAACAGGAGCAGCAAGTTATCGCCAGAAAGAATGGGACCTCCGATTCACAGACAAGGCATGGAAAGGTCTGCTGGATTCCAATAACAATCCATGCGAACGTGCTCGCCTGCTGGCCTCACGAGCACCTCATTCTGGAGACTGGATGCTAGCGCCCCCTGTGACTGCCCTAGGCCTGCGCCTCTCAAACGAGGATGTACGACTGGCAGCCGGGTTGAGGCTAGGAACGACGCTCTGCGAGCCACATTTGTGTCACCAATGTCAAGAGAGCGTCGACGCAAAAGGGCTCCATGGACTAATTTGTAGAAGAGGCAGCGGAAAACATCAACGACACAGCATGTTGAACGATGTCATCTGGAGAGCTCTTGGCAGGGCGAAGATTCCAGCGCAAAAGGAACCTCTCGGCTTGCTAAGAGAAGATGGAAAGCGACCGGACGGCGTCACGCTCATTCCTTGGACACGTGGTCGATGTCTGGCATGGGATGTGACAGTGCCCGACACCTACGCCAAGTCACATCTTGTCGACAAATCTATCAGAGCTGGCGAAGCAGCCGAACGCGCAGCTAAGACGAAGAGGGCCAAGTATTCCACCATAACCAACACCCACGACTTCGTAGCCCTCTCCTTGGAATCCGGCGGCGCTTGGAGCAGTGAAGGACTGGAGTTCATCTCAGAGTTGGGTAGTCGAACGAGTGCTGCAACCCACGATCCAATGGAGACGTAATTTCTGTTCCAACGTATCTCAGTTGTTCTTCAGCGTGGGAACGCAGTCTGCCTCTTCGGGACATTGCCAACACTCCATTAGCTCATCATGGGCGATAACAGCATAATGTGAAACATATATGTGTAATAATAATAATAATGATAATAATAATAATAATAATAATAATAATAATAATAATAATAATAGTAATAATAATAATAATAATAATTTTATGAACATGCCGCGGACCGAAAGTGTTCCAAGTATTCAACTCTTTCCACCACACATGACTTCGTTCCCTTGGCACTCGAATCGCTTGACCCCATCAATCGCGCTGGGCGCGAGTTCTTGATGGAGTTGGGTCGCCGCATGACCGCCGGATCAGGAGATCCCATGGAGACTGTGCACTTGTTTCAACGTCTCTCCATTAGCACTCAAAAATCAACGCCGCAGCGTTCAGAGGCACGTTCAAACAGCCTACCAGAACTGTCAGTCAGCATGTCAGTATTTTAATAAACAGCGCAGAAGGACTG
Source organism: Bimastos eiseni (assembly GCA_959347315.1). NCBI lineage: Eukaryota > Metazoa > Annelida > Clitellata > Crassiclitellata > Lumbricidae > Bimastos > Bimastos eiseni. The sequence goes on from OY365822.1 coordinate 3,486,310, forward strand.
TTGTCCGTGCCAGTGCGCTGACGGTTTATATAATAATAATAATAATAATATTATTATTATTATTATTATTATTCTCATTGAACCTGAGTAACCTTTACCATAATACCAATAATAATAATAATAATAATAATAATAATAATAATAATAATAATAATAATAATTATAATAATAATAAAAATAATAATAATAATAATAATAATAATAATAACAATAATAATAATAATAATAATAATAATAATAATATCCAAACAATTTCGCATCATATAATAATCTCTAAGTCCCTGGGGAATGAAGCCTCAGGGCAAAATAATAATAATAAATAATAATAATCATAATAACAATGTGCAAGGCATCCATCGATGGCGCACCAGAATATAACCATTATCGGGACAACATTCAAAATACCCTCATCGTTGCCCATTATTATTGCACCCTTCAATTCTTAGCCTATATAATTACATCGAAAGCGACAAATTCTGACAGGAACGCTCCCCTGCTTTGAGGACGCCGTGCAATATTCCTTCCATCGTGACGGAAGGATATTATGCACGTGATCGTAAATCTCTTCATCCTAGTCTTCCTCTCCTGCGCCGAACGATCAGGGACAACCAGATCGAATGCGACGAACATCAACCATGGTTACCTCAGAGCAACGACTGCCTACGACGGAACAGGCGCCTTGAATCGGACGGGTTATGAAGACGAAGAAGGAGGGACAACATCTTCAGACCCCAGTGCATCTCGTCTTAGAACATCGGAATCGATGGCTGTCGATGCTAAGCCGGTCCTGCCTCTGGAAACCCCCGCTGCAGCTGGAAAACGACTGCACAGAGTAAAACACGTTGCTGGAGACAGGATTCGGAAAATGAGAGTTACTGCTAAAATTGCTAAGACAGGTAATACCATCCTTACACGTATTCAATAGTGATGGAGGCAATAGCTTTAAATGATTAGCCCAGTAATGCAAGAAGTTTTCCACAGTGTTATTCGTCATAATATGTCTTAGGACTAAAAAAAATAAGAGATCAAATGCTAAAAAAGTTTGTCGTGTAAAAAAATGGAAAGTAAAAGTGTCCTTAAAAAAGGACGCCATGCATTACAGGGCACAGGTAAATTTCTTTCAAATATTGTGCCAAGTGTGGTGTCCTTAAAAAAGGACGCTATGCATTAATGGGTTAACTAATTTAATTAGCTGAGGTTTGCTCACCGGTTGTCACTGAGTGACCGTGACTCGCTTTCTCCTTTCGCTAACCGGTAGGAGATCGACTTGGCTCTTCCAAACGATAACATTGGTTCGGTTACACCGTTACAGCGTTCTGTTACTTATGACAGCTCTAAAGTAAGAGTCAAAGTCTTCTTATTTTGCTTCGTCTTCTTCTTCATTATCGTCAACTTCTTTTTCGTCATCATCATTATGATCATCGTCATCGTCATCGTCATCTACCCATTCTTATCCACATTCTTCTTCTTCTTCTTCTATCTATCTATCTATCTATCTATCTATCTATCTATCTATCTATCTATCTATCTATCTATCTATCTATCTATCTATCTATCAATCTATCTATCTATCTATCTATCTATCTATCTATCTATCTATCTATCTATCTATCTATCTATCTATCTATCTATCTATCTATCTATCTATCTATCTATCTATCTATCTATCTATCTATATTTCTATTCATATGTATGTCTGTCTTTCTGTGTGGGACAGGGGGCCACTGGGGTCATTTGGCCTCTGACCCCACTTGATAAAGGCCTCGGAATTGCGGAGTTATTTATTGAAATGCGCAATTACGGAATTGAAGAGTTATTCATTGAAGTGTAGCACTATACAAATTCTAATTATTTTGTGACGAAATTGTTGACGTTAAATATTTTCAAACTCTAAATAAATTTTTCGAAAATCTTTTACTAGTTGTAAGATTGAAAAGTTGTCGACACTAAACAGACAACAGTCTAAACTCTATCGTAACTCGTTACTCGTAAGTTAAACACTCAAACCTAAATAATATTTAAATATTTATATATTGTTCTTATAATCCGATTCGCTATGGATAGTGTAGCCTGAATAATACTCTTAAAGAGAAAGCTGAAGACTGTTATAGAAAAGTTTCCAATATGATTCTTTCAACACTCACTGAAAGTGTTTGAACAAGATTCTCAGCTATTGCACGCATCGTGGAGAATTTTGAATTTTATGGCAATTCAGTTCTGTCAGTGACGATCAGCTGAAAGAGGCAGCCACGAGATTTACTTTAAGCCGTTTAAAATATACATGACCCGAGCTTGTCAAAGAAATTATTTTTCTCAAAGAAATAAAAAAAATTAATTTCAAGCTTTCTCTTCTACCAAAAATCTACTACAAGAAATAGTGACTCAAAATCTGGTCGATCTGTTTCCAAACGTGTTTATTTCCTGGAGAATTTTGATGACGTTACCAATAGATATCTGCTGCAGATGCTGAGAGATCATTCAGTGACCAGAAAAGAAATAAGAACTACTTCCATTCCACGATGAGTCAGCAGCAACCTAAAGAATTGGCTATTTTTTCAAGCATTTATTCTGAAATCGCTAGAACTTTAAATTTTAAAAGCATTATCGAAATATTTTTAGCTTTGAAGATGCGATGGATGATATGGACTTGGTGTTGAGTTTTTAAAAGAAATTTTATAAACTTAGATCCTGTTTATTAGATAAAAACATTTAAAAAAGATATTAAGGCCTTGAAAATTGGTTGTGACCCTGGGCCTCCAAATCCTGTCCTAGGCCCTGTGTCCATCTATTTATGTATTCTATTTTCTCAATCTGATTTTCGTAGTCATGCTAAATTTGAATGTTTTGTGAATAGTGACAAGTGCCAATAGTCGCCTTTCAGTCATAGACTCTTCTTTAACAAACTCTGGCCTTGCACAGTCTGTTCTTTAAATTGTCGTTGCGAGCTTTAATTAAACTCGCATCTTCCTAGCATCGTTTTATCCGAAGCCTTGTTCCCGATCGTTTTAGACCCCCTTCTTCGTTCTTTCCACCTTCCTGGAACTTTGGTTTACTGCGATGAAGGACGAGACTGTCGAGCATTAGGACCGGAATGGCCGATTTAATTAACTTCGATTAATTGAGGCCTGTGTGAGAGTTGAATTAAATTGAATAATTTTCTGATTTGAGGGCCTTCAAAAGGTAAAGATCAATCTAAGAATGATACGACAGACGATTCCGAATCATCGACAGGTAACTATAGAGAAGAGTGATGTTTGTTGCATAAAGACGAGCTTGGTGATGACAAGATAGATTATAAATCCAGATTAAATCAATCAATCGAAACTTTAAATGGAACCTCTTCAAGAAATCTACTCGGAAGTGCTCTCTGCATTTGTACAACGGCGAAATACGGTACACAAATTAGCGAAATTATACACAGCAAGCTGATTGTCACCAAATTTGTCGCGTTAGAATTATCTTGTCGTATCTCCACTTTTTTTCGAAAATGCGTTCAGAGTTGACATTGTAGCGGGCAATAAGTTTTCTTGCTTCAGTTTAAATAACTAAGAGATACGATATGTCGTTTTAAAGACATTCATCAAAAACTAGCTGTCGTATCTCGTGCTTCCAGACACCGCTTATCATATACCTCAAAAGTTGTGGTTCTACATCTTTTGATCCTCCGTCAGTTGACTCCGTCCGTTGATCCCCCGTCAATATATCCCCTAGTCAATTGATCCCTTCGTCAATTGATCCCTTCGTCAATTGATCCCTTCGTCAATTGATCCCTTGTCCATTGAATCCAGCCCAATTGATACAACATTCATGTTCCACTAGCGACCTTCTCCATTTATTAAAAGAACAAAGTAACAGAGCACGAAATTTTAAGTGATAGTAAATTACAAAAGTGTAATTGAGAGTCATAGTATGATCAATTTATGACCTAATCATAAGTGTCTATGTATGGAATAAATGAGCCATTGCTCGGATATATACCAGAATCTCCGACCAGCCATAAGCGTTTACAGCGCGATTTACACGAGCCTCAAGCAAGCGATATCGTTTCGTTGCCTATGTTCCATACCGACAGCTCCGTGTAGAAATATATAGTCCGTCATGGACGAGTGACACGAAACCTGGACGAGTTATATGAAGCCATGAACGATTGACATGAAAACTGTTACTGGTTGGGGTGCATTTTGTTTAATAGTAAGGCCTATGTTACTGGAGGGAGTGTGTTTTGTTTAACAGCCTATCTTGTATTGAATTCATTTTGTTTAATAGTTAAAATTTTCTGACTGGGATAATAGCATTATGTTTAGTATTTTAAAATATATTACTAGAAGGCGTACGTTGTAAGTTGTTCGTCATAGCGCTTTTGTACTCGCTTCTCTCTGTGTATTTTTTTAGAGGCAGACACGAAATCAAGTTTAACCCTTTATATAATTCTTGGCGCTGGTGCTACGATACTAATTGGTACAGGGTTGTAAGTATCATCATTGAAATCAGTAATCGATCGATGAATTATTCAATCAATTAATCAATCAATCAATCTGTCATTCTCTCAATTAGGCAATCAGTCAATCGATCAATCAATCAATTTTTCCAATGGTTTATTTTGCAACCAAATCAAAGTAATAGCTTATATATTCTGTGATGTCGATGATGTTTTTATTGATCAGTCTACATCAGAAATAGTTCCACAGTGACCCATCTCTATAACTCGTGCACAGAAAATTTTAGTTTCATTCGTCCTCCTCTTGTTGCCCCACATACATTTTGAATACCCCTCCTCATGCATGTGCAGAACTTAGCTTTGCCACTTCTTTTTTCAAGTTATTTTACAATACATTTACAAGATATTTATTTCCTACAGACTACTATTTATTGTGTAAATCATCATGTTTGCGAACTAAATTTATTGCCTAGTATTAAGAAACATGATACTGGCCATGCTAATTCATGCATTTTAACAAGTTGTAATAGTTTATAAAATTGATAAGGCAGGAATAGTAGGCCTATGTTACTGGAGGCAGTGCTATTTGGAAATGTTGTTTATAGGTCTTTCTCCCGCAAATTCTCTCAGGCTTCAGTCTATTCTCAATGCCGCTGCTCGTCTGATGGGTGGCATTCCAAAATTTGCCAATATTTCATGCTTCATTCGGGACACACTTCATTGTCTCCCTGTTCAACAGCGTATGCAGTTTAAAACTATTTCCCTTATACGCAACTGCCTACGATATACTTAAGATCTTTCTGCACCTCGGTGTCCTCTTTACCTGCAAGGGTTTCCTTGCGATCTTCCACTCGCGGCCTTCTTGTTGTTCCACGCATGCGCTCTGTTGGCCCTTCAGTTTCGAACTGTCTTCGACAGTACCTACGACTGGAGTTACTGACCCTCTCGCCTTGTCAGTTTCGGAAACGCCTTAAGACCTTTCTTTTCTCACGCTCAGACGCCCGTAACGAGCGCTTGATGATTTGAGGGGCGCTATGTAAAGGCTTGAGTATATTACATTGCATTACGTTACATTACAAGTCATTGAATTGGTTTTTGGTTCTGATTTCAATATTTCATAACTTTAGGTCTGATCAATCTGAGCAGAATTTGATTACACTAAAAAAGTAAAAAATCTAGATCTAATTTCAATTTGTTGTAGTAGTGGGGGTAGTTGTAGTAGTGGAAGTAGTCGTAGTAGTAGCACCAGCAGTGGTAGTAATAATGATAGTATTAGTTGCAGAGGCAACAGCAGCAGTAGCGGTTGTGTAATTTGTGGTAGTCGTAGTGGAAGTCGTATATTATTCTTGGCGTAGTGGAAGTCGTATATCGTAATAGTAGTAATTAAACGAGAATCAAATTGAATGTGCAGTCAGTTAATAAAATCCTCAAAATAAAGCATTCTGTTGTTGATGCTATTGCAAGCCAGTTGTGTACTGCAGGTTCTTCTGATTCTTTTGTTTCTATTTTATCGAGGATTCTATGGTGGCTATGCTTTAGAGAAATCAAATCTGATGAAAAGGTGAGAGAAGAACGCCTTTGATTTGCAATGAATACTTATTATCTTGTCTAAGAGAGCAAACATAAATTCTATAATAGGTCGGCCAGTCAGCCACAGTTAATTAATCAGTCAAACGATCAGCCAACCACTGTCATCTGACTTAGGTTTTTCAACTTCACTAATTATGACCATATATCCACATTTGTTTATACTCCGCCTTCCATGCGGTCTCGTCTTCACCGAACCGTATCTTGGCCACTACCTCATCTCTGTCAAGTATCTTCGTTTATGAGCACGTCAGTCTGGCACACCGCATCAAGTGACATTCATCAAAACACAAAATAAATGCAATGTCTGGATCTTTCTGTCTGTCTGTCTGTTTGTCTGTCTGTCTGTCTGTCTCTATCTATCTATCTATCTATCTATCTATCTATCTAGATAGATAGATAGATAGATAGATAGATAGATAGATAGATAGATAGAGACAGACAGACAGACAGACAGACAAACAGATCAAACAAACAGACAAAACAAACTATCTATCTATCTAGATAGATAGATAGATAGATAGATAGATATTTGTCTTATTTGTCTTATTTGTCTATTTGTCTATTTGTCTTACCGCCTTAGAAATGCGGTAAGACAAATAGGCAATCAATGCCAGTTCCTTCCGCATCATTTAACACACAAGTGATGATCAATAGTGTAGTGGTTAGCATTCTTGGCTGTCAATCTATCGAGAGATCTGATCCATCTACTCTCCAGATCCAGCTCAACGATAATTATTCTGTAAGCTTGCCTCACACTGTCGGTAAATAGGCCCTGTAGTAGACGGTGAGTGAATGGACAGGCTCGCCCGCCTTCATATGACTAAGCTAAGAAAATAATTTCGATAACACGTCATGTCCATAACCGTCTACTGGCTAGCCTAAGGAATACCCCTCCTCCTCCTATTCATCCACTTCTTGCTCTTCTTATTGTCCTTTTTCCTTCTCATTCGTACTCTTTTTCCTCTTCTTCCCTCTTCTTCCCTCTTCCTCTTCCTCTTCTTCAACGCCTATGTTCGCTTCCTCAGGATATAATTCAATTTAACTCCAAACGTTTTGTGATTGTTTTAAACGAATTCGGATGTCAAAGAAAAAGTTGTCAGGCAAATCTAAGAAAAAGGCAGCCGTAGAGAAGCAGCCCACAGTCGCTAAGAAGCAGCCCACAGTCGCTAAGAAGCAGCCCACAGTCGCTGAGAAGCAGCCCACAGTTGCTGAGAAGCAGCCCACAGTCGCTAAGAAGCAGCCCACAGTCGCTAAGAAGCAGCCCACAGTCGCTAAGAAGCAGCCCACAGTCGCTGAGAAGCAGCCCACAGTCGCTAAGAAGCAGCCCACAGTCGCAAAGAAGCAGTCCAAGTCAAAAATCTCGGTGAGAGAACCACAGGCTGCTAGGAAGAAGTCACCAACAACAACAGCAGCAACGCCAGCAGCAGATCCAGTGATACCTCATTTACAAACCCTTATGCTACTCTCCTCGGTCATAGACCGACAGGAGGATAGGCAAGAAGAGGCCCAGGAACCGCCAGTCCAGGACCATGAGCAGCAGGACCAGGAACAACGAGACCAGGACGGGCAATACCAGGAACAGCAGGACCAGGAACAACAGGGTCAGGAACAGTCTGACCAGGAACAACAGGGTCAGGGACAGTCGGACCAGGGAGAGGCAGATGAACTGGTGCTAACGATCAATGTGTCGGACGGACAGGAGGACCCGGAACGGCAGGACCAGGAATGGCAGGACCAGGAACGGCAGGACCAGGAGCGGAAGTACCAGGAACGGAAGTACAAGGAACGGAAGTACCAGGAACAGCAGGAGCAGGAACGGCAGGACCAGGAACGGCAGGACCAGGAACGGCAGGACCAGGAGCGGAAGTACCAGGAACGGAAGTACAAGGAACGGAAGTACCAGGAACAGCAGGAGCAGGAACGGCAGGAGCAGGAACGGCAGGAGCAGGAACGGCAGGAGCAGGAACGGCAGGAGCAGGAACGGCAGGAGCAGGAACAGTCGGACCAGGGAGAGGCAGATGAATTGGTGCTAACGGTGACTGTGCCGATAGACAGCCGATGAATTGCCAAATCGACGCCAAGATGTCAAGTTGTCAACGAGACAACCGATGACACAACCGACGTCTCCCCGCAGCCATACTCGCACAGTCGACGGTTCAAACTCGATGAAGACCCATATGACTGCTTTGCGGTAGGCTATAGCTGTCTTTCGAATCGAGATTACCCATCCTAACGAGAGGCAGGATCGCCGCCCTACATACGGCGAAAGCGACGTCGTCCCTTTTGCCTGCTGTTATGAAGCCGTTGAACTACTGCTCTGCTGTACTGTTTATTGCTATTTATGCGACGTTTATGAACTGATTTATCGATGTGGGGACGTTCTTCTTCTTCTTATAATAATAATAATTGCTATTGTAAGAGCAGCAACTCCGCGACAGGCTGATTTTGAACACCTGATGACATTGAACTGTCTTGTATTTAAGTATTTATAAAGCGCCTTTGGTAGTGTGGACCTTTCAGACGCTCTCCCAGTGCGCAAGGCTCCGCGAGAAGAAGTAAATTTTTTTGAAAAGCAAAAGAGGAGGAGAGACTGCCAGATAGAATTCTAGGGCGGATAGATGGAGTAAGCGCATTCCACAGAAAGGAACTAATTGAAACATAACTGAGCCAGAGCTGTTCAAGAAGTCGCCCATTGAACGAGCGAAGTGGGCAGAAGGAGGAAGTTCTGAATGAAGCAGAAGTGTTACGCCAAACAGCTATCTCGGAGCAAGACCACGCTGAGCCTTGAAGATTAGAATGCGAATTTTAAATTGTATGCGAGCATCCTCTCATGGTGAGGGAGCCAGTGAAGTGCATCAAACACAAAGGTAGAGATGCGAGAGAAACAGGGAAAGCGAGCTATCAGTCTAGCGGCTGTCTTATCTACTGACTGAAGACGAGAGAGACGAACCTTTGGAAGACCAGTGAGAAGGGAATTACAGTAGTCAATTCTAGAACATGCAAAAACATGAACTAAGGTAAGAAAGGTGGAGGAGGACACAGAACAACGAATGACTCGGAGACGTCTTAGATGAAAATATGAGGATCGTGTGAGATAAGAGATGTGTTCAACAAAAGTAAGTGATCTTTCAAGGGTAACACCCAGATCACGAACATTTGACGAGAAAGAGAAGAATGGAAACTTTTCAGAGAGTATAAAGAAATCAAACTCCTGACGTTGCTGAGTGGCACCAATTACCTAACCAGATAAATAGACTTTTAGAAGCATTAAGAAAGGCGATTAGCTGACATTGAGGAGTGAAGATGTCTTGAGAGAGAATGACTACTCTCAACTGAGAGCAACTGGAATCTTTAATCTTTACTCAATGAAACTTGATATAGCGCCTTTTCAAGGAATCTACTGTGCGCTAGCTACAAGGTGCTAAATGTCATTTCAATGAGTGTTAGAACATTTAGCAAAACAGTAGACAGTAGGCTAAAAGAGTCACCAGTGGTGGGCCCACGCACAAGCATGGAATCAACCAACGGCTTCTCGTCGACAGCTTACAGATGGCATGGATGTTCAGAGTCTCTGGGCCAAGTTGCGTCGATAGGGTAGAGCGATGACTGCCGAGATCGAATCGCAAACACGAAGACGGGGTCCATCACTGGTGGCAGATGACGCATAGCCCGATATTCGTCGAGGCGCGAGGAGGACGTAGAACAAGTCAAAGTAAAAACATGGGTTTATCGGGGCCCTCTTTTATTGACTGTTGGCAAACGATCCATGTCTTTAAGAGATCATTGATGATGTAAACTTGCCGGAGTGGAGCTCGTCAAGAAGGACTCGTTCGAGTGGTTAAACGATATTAAATGTTTTACATTTTTTTCATTTTTCTCAATTTTTTAGTTATGTCCGTAAAAATGTTATACATTGCATTGTCATGCAAGCGTGACACGTGTGCAAATTTCGGCTATATAGGTTGACAGGAACACACCTGAAAAAGAGTTCAAAGAATCCTACGATACATCCATGACAAACTTTACGCAAGCCAAGTAAAATAAAAGAGGGTAAAAAGGCATTCATAGTATGTTTGTTGGTCAGTCCTAGAGGTACCACCAATCCCCAACGCAGCTCTTATACACGACCACACGTTTGCGTGCATTCAAATACAGAAACCGGCATACTATCCTCTTTTAGCCTACTGTGTACCGTAGAATGTCTCACATTATATATATCAGGGGTGTAATAATCGGGGGGCCAGAGGAGCACCGGCCCCCCAGTTTCAAAACTGGGGGGCAAAGTTCCCCCAGTTTTAGTGCTCAGTGTGCCCCCAAATCGGTTCTTTTATGTTTATCCAATGGATTTTTAAGATTACTTTTGTCAAGATAATTTGTGACCCCCATTTTTCAAATTTCTGGGGGCAAAATTCCCACTTTTCAACACCTTGTTACACCTCTGATATACATATATATATATATATATTTATTTAAAATCATTGTGACATATTCAACTACTCTTTACTTAATTTATTAAGTGGCCCTAACTTGCGGGATTCCTACTGCTTTAATGAGGTATCTGGTGCAATTGAAAATTATCCTTGTTAGAAAGTCTTTTTGCCAATAATTGCCAAATAAAATATCAATCTATTGATTGATTGATATTATAATTAGCGCCTTCGAAGCGGTCCTTTTCAAGACTGCGAAAAGCGGCCGAAACAATGGCAGTGGCAAGAAACATCACAGATTTATCACGCGATACAGAAACATAATTCCTACGTCTATCAGTCGACGTGTTCATGATCTGCTACTATGACAACGGCGATGACGTCACAATGTTTCATTTTCACTTGCAACGATGCAAAGGCGCGACTCGTGCAGCCTTGTATGGTTTCAAAAGATTCTCGAATTACATAGACGACGTGCATGTTGTTAACCGCGGTAAGTGAGACATTCTACGGTAGTATGCCGGTCGAGTAAGTCATCTGGGGACGGGGGCTCGGTGGCGCAGTTGTTAGCGTGCTGGATTGTCGATCGAGAGGTCTTGGGATCAAATCCTGGCCAGAGCAGAAATTTGCTTCGATTGTTCCTCTCCTTCACCTGCGGAAACCCTATCCAACTCAACCGTGATAAGTATACAGACCGTAATACGTCGGTGGGATGATTAAACTGTGAGTGAGAGGACTGGTCACCCACTCTCCTTTGCTGAGGCTATGAAAATGAAGTCGCCAGCACTTATTTTGCCGTAGAGAATGATAGTCTTGTGTGTGTTTTTAGCTACTTTGTTGCTTTTTAATTCACTTTGCGGACCTGCAACTGAGGGCTCATGGACTTCAGATTGGAAAACGCTGACATAAACTTTAGTCAACTTGAGCCAAAGATTCGAACACCTAAAACATGTGTGTTAACAAACTATTGTTCACTTGGGTGGAGAGGTTCCCAATCTTTTCATCGCCCCGTCCCATGAGAACTATACATGTGTGACCAATGTTTCTACCCCCTACAGAATTATTATATTACATTTGAAGATGTACCGAATAACTTTAGGGATGTACCGAATATGTGATTTTATCTATTTGGCCGAATACGAATAATTGGACCAATTATTCGGCCGAATGCGAATACGAATAGTGTACAAAATAGTTCTACCGACAAATGGCAAACGTAAGCAGAAGTTACTAGTTAACTACATGTTATTTTTGCATCCTTCTGCCAGTCTGTGCAAACTAAGAATGGAATAAATTTGACCAAACTTAAAAATGAGTTGGATGACAGTACGAGACCGTGGTACAGACAGTAGAGAGTAACTTCAGCTTACTCGATTTAACAGAAACATATGACACGTGACCACTATTCGTATTCGGTCTGACCTCTACGATTCGGCCGAATACCAAATAGCTAGTCGACCCACTATTCGGCTCCGAAGCGAATACGAAGTGAATATTGGGTACAGTCCTAATTTGAAGACGTATGATTGAAACTGCTACGCTCCAGGGGGCTATACAGATGGTAAATTGAATGAGCGAATGAACTAGATTTATCCACGACTGGATTGTGTCAGTATCCACCGATTGATAAACGGGTAGTTGTGGTTAAAGAATATACTCTTGACTGTTATCGTTCGTTAACGTCTAGACCATCTACTCATATGTTAACCGTTCCCTTTTACAGGACTCGTAAGTCGATCCTTGCGACATATGGAGGCGATTGCGTTGTTTCTCTGCATTCTAGCCTCGTCCAAGAGCACTTCCACGAATCTAGGGCGAGCGACAGACGCCTCGGATAAGACTTCAAACGGCAGCATAAGACCTAGAGACGGTGGCGGCATCGAGTATGTCCCTCACGTAGTTGGTAGGAAAAGCATCCCCTCTGACCACCACCACCAGCAGGAGCGGCAAATGCTCGGTGAGCGAGAACCCCCCACGGGCGACCATGGCGATGCTGACAGGAAATCCGCGAGTTTTCTAGAGGGTAAGGGAAAACTTCAGACGTTCTCAAACGACGCGCCAATTGATCTGAAATTGCAGCTGAACAATGCGAAGAAGAAAACGATGCTCAACGAAGCGTTCTTGAAAGGTCGACGCGTGTCTCGTATTTCGTACAATTCTGCACGAAAGAAATACGCCATGGCAGCGTATCCGAAGGGTTTGCACACTGCTGCGCCTACTAGACTCACGGTGGGCCGCTCGGCGAACGAGTCGGGTTATTCGCTACGAAGAAAAAGATCCGAGGAGAGCGAAAGTTCGGCGAACGATTCGTACTATCGGAGTTTCAACGAGTACGATGCGATCTTCCAAAAGCTTCCGGTCGAACTGCAGCACGACGTGGCAGCTACAAACTATTTCGAGGACGAACTTCTGCTCGGCTACGCAACTTTCACGGGAGGCAAACGGGACGGCATCGACTCGCGTCTGTCGGAGTACATTCTGGCGAAATGTCGTGAGAGAAAAACGCTGAAGGCGTTCTACGAGAAGGCCGGTCCGAACGCGTTGTGGCTGGTCGCCAATTATAAGTCGCTGAGACGCGGCGTCGCCTGGACCTACGCCAAGTTCAACAGCAACCTGAGGACGTTTTTCGTGACGCCGTCCGCTCTTCTAGCAGAGTACGACGTCCTGAAGAGGGATGAGTTGGACTCCATCGACGGATACTTGGACGGAACGACTCGCTGCGGCGACGAGGAGAAGGGAGCCGGAGGAATGAATAGGACGATGGAGAAGACCTTGGCGGTCGCTGAGGAGGTGAAGAAGGTGGAACAGGAAGAGGAGGCGCTGATGAGGGTCAAGGACGCGGACACGACAAGGTCCCTCAGCGAAAGCTACGAGGCAATGAGAAACGCTCGAAGGAGGCTTCCGCAAGATCTAAAACTGTCGTTGCAATGGACGGACGTCGTGGAAGAGCGTTTGATCGAAAGCTATGCGGCCAATCAGTCCGCCTCAACGGAACTTCTGGCCGGTTACTATACAGCGAAGAAGCATGAGAGGGCGCTACTGAAGGAGTTGGTCTCCGGGATGACACACGCGGCGGCCAGTAAGCTCGTCGCCACCTACAAGACGCTGCGGAAGGGACGAGTCTGGAATTACATCAAGCTCGAGGACAGGTTCAAGGTATTCTTCCGGCGGGCGTCCGCAGCCCTCCTGGAGTTCGAGACTCTCAAGATGGACGAGCTGGCGTCGATCGACCATTTTCTGAACATCAGCTATCCTACGCGCCCTGACGCGGCGACGGCGGCATCCACGAACACGAGCAGCCAGGCTGTCTCGAACGACACAAATACTCTGAAGACGAACGGAAACGAATACCTGAAGGAGAAACGTGCGAGTCTGGGCAAGTTTCTCGCTGGGATGCCAAGGAGATACAGACGAATACAGCGAAGGAAACACGCACGGAGAAAGAAGCCCCGACGGGCCGTCAACGACGTCACGATGTCGATGTCCAAAGAAGGCACACCAGTCGTCACAAAGGACGTCACAACATACGTCACAACAGTGTTGGGCTCCATCGACGTTATGACAACAGACGTCACAACAGACGTCACTGCAGTCGTCACAACAGTGTTGGGCTCCATCGACGTTATGACAACAGACGTCACAACAGACGTCACTGCAGTCGTCACAACAGTGTTGGGCTCCCAAGACGTTGCAAGAGAAGTCGCAAAAGGCGTCTCAGAATACGTCAAAACAGACGTCACAACAAAGGGTGAATTATTACTCTTAAATCGCCGGTCTTGGTTTATCGCTCTCAATTAAACACAAATTATCAGCACCTCCTTTGTGATGGACGTAGAATGGGCTAATATGGGCTTTCTGATGCGGGACGTCCTTCATTGGCTCCCCTTCTCTCAACGAATCTCATACCGGATCTCATCATTGGTATGGCACTGTATCGAGGGATCAGCTCCCAGATACCTGCGGGAACTATGCTGTTCCACAGTAAGTGCCCAACGCCGAGGTTCCCTACGTTCATCCCCACAGGTCGAGCTTCTTGTCCCTCGCTCTCGGACTTCCATGAGGCAGCGCCGAGCCGTCTCGGTTGCTGGCCCTGCAACCTGGAATGAGCTCCCTGTCACACTCCGTCTTGTGCCCAATGACACTCAACCATTTTCTATACTAATCTTAAGACTGTCCTATTTAGCCGGGGTTGGGTCGGGAGCGCTTCTGGGTAGATGTCTTGAAGGGGCGCTATGTAAATCCTCCAAATAAATTTATGTGTCCTTTAGGTGCTTCTTACTTTCTCTATTCCACATTGTTCCTCTGCTAACTTTTTTACTATGATCACCTTGTAGTTATATTGTAATCACATTACTGTTATGTTATATTGGTTTGGACTCTTTTTAGTCAATCAATAAAATATTTGGTTAATTAGAAAATTTGGCCCGGTAGAGGGATATTTATATATCCCTTAGGTGCCTCTTTCTCTTTTCCCCATTGATCCTCTGCTGATAGTTTTTCCTGTTACCCCCATCATATTGTAATCACTTTCCTTTCATGCCATAATGGTTTGGTGTCATTCAATAAAACAGCTGGTTAATGAGGAACTCTGACAACTTGTTTAGTCATTGTTCAGCAGGAGGTTCGTCTACGTGAGACTTACTAGCTGTGATTTTTCTCCTCTGCTGTCTTCCTGGAGACTTTCTGTTCTCCGTTTAGCCATGCGCTCAGTCATGAGCGCCTTTGATTCGATCGGCGCTACATAAGTGCTCAATTAGTACTGCGCCAGCTCTCTTGAACAAATTCCCAAAAATGTCCACCAATTCGCCAGTCCTCCTATCCTCTTAGCGTAATGGGCGCCTTGCATGGCTGCCGACAGTTAAACTCGACTCCTGAAGTAACTTGTCATCATTCGTTCATGCTGTGTCCATAATCACACTGCGGTTTGTCAGTTTGAGATAAAACGAAAATTACTATCATTCCTATCTTTAAACGGATGTAATTTATGCTTATTAACTGTTTCAAGCTGCTGCTCCTGGTCGTCGTCAAGTCTTCAGCACCCTGCTGATCGTCTACGTCGTCGTCATCTCCTTCGTTTCGCTGCTCATCGTATGCGGCCTGTGAGTATTGTCATCGATGACGTCAACGTTTACGCTTCTGCTCTGAATGACGTCATCCTATAGAGGAAGGCTTTTTGATGCATTTACGTGAATATACCGGTCGTAGATCACGAAGAGCGACGGTCTATTCATCATCAGACGAGAGTTATGACTTGCTAGTCCTCTCACCCACCCAATAATCGGAACGTCTTAAGACTTTCCTTTTTTAGCCCAGGCACAGTTGAGATCGCTGCTGATTTTGAGCGGCGCTATAAAAATATTCGATCACATTGCATTTCATCACATGCATGCATACATACGTGCATACATGTACATACCTACACGCACGTACATACAAACACACAAACATACATACATACATACATACATACACGCATGCACACTTACTTACTTACTTACTTACTTACATGCATGCATAATTATTTACTTACATACATACTTACTTACATACATACATACATACATGCATGCATGCATACATACATACATACATACATATGGGCTCACTGGGCTCAATTCTGGCTCTACGAAGGCACAAATCCTACTCAGTATAATGACCAATCAATGATCAGGTAGATAAGGGAAACACCAATGCAGTGGGCTCCAATGTATTCGTAATGCTAATCGTAAACTCCAAGTTTCTAAAGCGCATTCAAAGCCAGGCGCAGTGTCTCAGCTTACTCACGAGCGCTGACCGCATTCATGATGGTTTACGCGTGAATGTAGCCATTGAGTTTAAGTGAGAAATTCATAGTGACTGAATTGAAATGTTTTCTGTTTCGTACAGATTTCGGTGCTTCTTTCCGATTGTATCGGAAAAAATGTTGGGAAAAGACGGTGCCTCACCAAGTGAGAAGGTAGTAAGTATCTCGTGAGCGTAATTGTAATTTTTATAGAGTCGGTTATAAAACAAATCAAGTATTGATGCGTAAATATGGCGACAGCCAGCCAGACAGACAGACAGACATACATACATACATACATACATTCATACATACATATATTCATACATACATGCATTCTTACATACATACATACATACATTCATACATACATATATTCATACATACATGCATTCTTACATACATACATACATACATACATACATACATACATTCATACACACATATATTCATACATACATGCATTCTTACATACATACATGCATACATACATACATGCATTCTTACATACATACATACATACATACATACATACATACATATATTCATACATACATGCATTCTTACATACATACATACATACATACATACATACATACATACATTCATACACACATATATTCATACATACATGCATTCTTACATACATACATGCATACATACATACATGCATACATACATACATGCATACATACATACACACATACATACATACATGTTTTCCATCTCCTTTTTTATTATGACCAAATCCAAAATCATCAAAGTGTACACGTAGTATTTAGTTATTCAGCTAAATTACACAGGGAGGTTCAAATAGATTACCTCCCGCTAACAGGGCCACCCACTAACGTATATTTCCTGTATAAATTGTGAGCACTGACGTAATACTTACAACGAAAAAAGCGCCAATATTAAGTAACACATGGAAAATATTCAAGTAACAATCGTAGGTAAGATTAAATCTAATAAACCTAACATAAGTAATTGAATAGATTAATACAGAATAGCTAATAAATAAAGACATGTATACAAAAGTGTTGCTGGACTGTTGCATCGAACGAGCTTTGATTGTGTGTAGGATGTCTTACTGATCAAGGACATCTATAACGATTATCACAATCGATCAAATCGATGCTTTGGTGTGAATGTAATAACTGAGTAATTGTATTCATTAGTAACTGGTATCACGCATTATTATTATTATTATTATTTTATTTTTTTTATTGCCCGAGGTAGAAATGATTCCTCAGGCTTGATAAAACTAAAGCTAAAAACTGCGTTCATGGTTTTCGTCCCCAACGTGCTGCTCAAAGGCCCCCTAAATGCCATGGCGTTAAAGCGTTTTGTGCAAATTGATATGCGCTGAAATAGATAGATTGGCTCTCGGGGATCGCCCGTTGCTTGCGTCATTCGACGGCCCACATCCTGCAAAAACTCAAGTCCTGTTTGGTTGATGGGGCCAAGAGGTTCAATGGCCACCGGAATGAACTCGTGTGTGGCGGGGAGTGATGAGTATTTGGCTCGCTTGCGTTCAGCGGCTTGCTCCGCTGCTCCACCCGTTACTGTAGACGTCGGATGCAAATACGACAGAGCGCACGTGTGGATGGCTGTTGCGTCCCATGCTACGAATCTTCCTATATTCCATGGGACCAACGTGGCTCCGTCTGGCCTCTTGCCATCTGTACGACTCAGGCCCAAAGGTTCCTTTGAACTTGGAATATCTGCCTTCGAGAGGGCTCTCCAGATAATATCGTTTATAGCAGAGTGTGAGTGTCGCGCTGCCCTTCCCATGGATCTTCTGCAGACCAGTCCATGATGTCCCCTCTGGTCTGCAACCTCTCCGCACTGGCACCGATGTGGTGCACAGAGCGTTAGTCCGAGGCGGAATCCTGCTGCCTCGTTGCTCAATCCCAGGGCGCATGCGGCCAGAGGCAGGGCCCCGAGCCAGTCCCCGGCGTGTGGAGCCGACAGCGCTCTGAGCCTAGCCTGGTTGAGAGGGTCGTTGCTTGCTGTCCAGATCTTCATCTTGTCGCTGTCTATGAGAGGCCTAGCCCAGTTCCTCTGCTGTGTCGGGACTGTTATTATTATTATTATTGTTATTATTATTATTATTATTATTATTATTATTGTTATTATTATTATTATTATTATGTCACATATAGTATCATTCATCATTAGCTTTGCCAACGGATCTGTCATCAGGCCATCTGGGTCGCCGCTTGTCAGTGGATTGTAATCTTGACATGGTACCCTGAAAAGCTACCGTGTTGAAACGTTGGATCAATGCCGACACGTTCTGGAAAAGGAAGTTTGTCTCTCGGGTGTCACCGGTAGTTGTCAAAAGTCGGCGCCCAGTCTCAGACAAAAAGGCAAGGTGAGGCGAGGCTCTCACTATCGAGTTGACCTCACTATTGAGTTGATCGAAGGTTTCTATAGGGATTGGAACAAAAGTGTATTTCTTCTCCAGCTCAGAATATTTTGTGTGTTTCCTTGTGGCTGCTATCTCCGCAATAATAATAATAATAATAATAATAATAATAATAATAATATTAATTAATTTATTATTTATTATTATCATTAATATTATTATCATTATTATTATTAGTATTATTACTATACAGACAATTTCTATAGCGCCGTTGGTTTAACTATGACGTGTAGTAAGAATGAAACATCGTCGCCCAGGCCAACAAAGCCCCAGTGGACTAAGGACTTTAATAATCATTGTGTTATAGTGTTATTAAAGTTTAAGCTAATACACTCACTAAGTAAATACGTTTTATTTCTTTTCGTTTTGAATAGTATAGTGCTGGTTTCTTTTACCATTATAACGTCTGCTAAAAAAAATTGATTTCAATATGGAATTTCAATTTTGGGAGTGGCGCATAGAAATCTTGGTTTCTCGGTGGCATATTGTTAAATCCGTCTCTGCGTCAATTCCTTGCCCACTTTTGTAAAACTTCAGACGGCATTTCTCTCAAATACGGACATCCAACTTCATCTGCCAGGTTTCCCTAATTATCATTCCATAGGTGTTCAACCGAAATCTCAACTCTATGCAAGAGTCTCTACCTGGATCTGATGCCCTGCTTATTAAGACTTCTCGCTCTCAGCAAAACCCGCCTTATCAACTGTTCTGCTACCTATCTCAGGCCTGCATGGTAACCGGGCCCAAACCTCCAATAAAAGTCACTCTCGGGACTAAACTTTTGATATTACGCAGCCGTCGTGAATAAGCTGAAGTTAATCACATATCGTTAGTAAATCTTTAGCAGCTTTTGTGATTTTTACGATTACGATCTAATTGAATGTTGGCTTGACTCAGAATTTTATTTGTCCTTGTCAATTTAAGGAACCTTTGCAGCCAGCTAAGGAGGTCAGCCGCACCGGATCTGCGATAAAAAGTAAACTGTTTGAGAAACAAAATTCGAAACAAAATACTATCAGAGACTCTTCTACCGTTGCCGATTCTGCAAGTTCCGCTACCCGTCCTGCTAACAAATCCTTAATAAGTTCAAAATCTTCTTTCCCAGGGGCATCGCCTGCTCCTCATATAGCTGAAACTTTGAAGCTCTCAAAAACTACACGCCCACGTGCATTACCTGCCCCTCACATAATTGATACTTTCAAGCCATCAGAACTTACTTTACACAGAACATCACCTTCCCCTCTTGGTATTGAACTTTCCAAGCCCTCAAAGACTAATTTCTCAGGTACACCATCTGGCCCTCCTATGACTGAAACTATCAAGCCCTCAGAACCTGATATTCCCGACGCATCACCCGCCCATACTATTACCAAAGCTTCAAAATCGTCAAAGCTTTTTACTAAAGGGACATCAATAACTCTTCCTATAACACCTGGATCCAGAGAGTCAAAGCATACTATCCCAGGCACATCAGATGTCAATTATGAAAGCGAGGCTATCAAACCTTCCAAGTCTGCGCGAAAAGGAACATCAAATGTCTACTTTAAAACCGAAGCTTCTTTCGAACCTTCCAAATCAGCTTTCTTAGGCACGGCAAATGCCTTTTCTGACAGGGTAGCTTTCAAACCTTCCCAACCTGCTTTCAAACTTTCCAAACCTACGATCCCAGGCAGAGCAAATGTCTTTCCTAAAACCAAACTTTCCAAACCGTCCAAGTCTAATTTCCCAGGCGCATCAAATATTTCTCCTGAAGCCGAAGTTTCCAAACCTTCGAAGTTAGACTTTCCAAGCACTTCAACTGTTTATTCTGAAACCGGAGCTTTAAAATCTTCCATTCCTGCTTTCGAACCTTCCAAGTCTGCTTTACCAGACCCATCAACTTTATCTCCTGAAGCCGTAGCCTCCACACACGCAAGACCTAATGCAATAGGCACATCATCTGCCCCTCGTCAGATCCAACCTTCGAAACAGTCCGAAATCACTATATCAGACGAAACTCCTGTCGATCTTTTAACCGAAGTGTCCAACACACAGCACTCTACCATGATAGGCCCATCAGCTTTCGCAATTGCAAGCGAAAATGCTCAAAGATCTGCGGTGCCTTCTTTGAGCGAAACTTCCAAATCGTCAAAATATCGACCCAGTGACGCATCAAACGTCGCCCCTCCGAGTGAAACTTTCCAGACTTCAAAACCAAGTCGCAGAGATATATCGACTTTTGCAAGTGGGAGTTTCCAGGCGTCCATACCAAGTCGCAGAGTCATATCGACAATCGCCCATCCAAGTGTAACTTTCCAGTCGCCAATACCAAGCCGCAAAGAAACATCGTCGTTCTTCCCTCCAAGTGAGACTACCCAAGGGTCAACATCGAGTCGCAGAGACACGTCGACTTTTGCCTCACTAAGTGGGACTTCCCAGGCGTCGGTACCTAGTCACGAAGACACATTGATTTTCGCGTCTTCAAATGAGACTTCTCTGGCGCAACCATCAAGTCGCAGAGACGCATCGATTATCGTCCCTTCCAGTGAGACCTTTCAGGCGTCAGCATCAAGTCGCAAAGACTCATTGACTGTCGCCCCTTCAAGTGGGACTTTCCAGGCGGTACCAAGTCGCGGAGACACATCGAATTACAGCCCTCCAAGGGAGACTAACCAGGCGTCAGCATCTGGTCTAAGAGATTCGTCGACTGTATTCCATCCAAGTGGGACTTACCAGGCGTCAACACCAAGTCGCATAAACCCATCGACTTTCAGTCTCTCAAGTGAGACTTTCCGGGCGTGGGTACCAAGTCACAGAGACACATCGACTTACACTCAACCAGATGAGACTTCCCAAGCGTCAATATCTGATCTCAGAGATTCGTCGACTGTATACCATCCAAGTGGGACTTTCCAGGCGTCAACACCAAGTCGCATAAGCCCATCGACTTTCGATCCCTCAAGTGAGACTTTTCTGGCGTCGGTACCAAGTCAAAGAGACACATCGACCTACACTCAACCAGATGAGACTTCCCAAACGTCAATATCTAATCTCAGAGATTCGTCGACTGCATTCCATCCAAGTGTGACTTTCCAGGCGTCAACCCCAAGTCGCATAAGCCCATCGACTTTCGGTCCCTCAAGTGAGACTTTCCGGGCGTCGGTACCAAGTCATAGAGACACATCGACCTACACTCAACCAGATGAGACTTCCCAAACGTCAATATCTAATCTCAGAGATTCGTCGACTGTATTCCATCCAAGTGTGACTTTCCAGGCGTCAACCCCAAGTCGCATAAGCCCATCGACTTCCGGTCCCTCAAGCGAGACTTTCCGGGCGTCGGTACCAAGTCAGAGAGACACATCGAATTACATCCCTCCAAGTCAGACTATCCCGTCGTCGGTACCAAGTCGCAGAGACACATCGACTTACACCCAGTCAAATGAGACTTCCCAACCGTCAATATCTAGTCGCAGAGCCCCATCAACTTTCAACCCTCTAAGTGAGACTACCCAGACGTCAAAATCTAGTCGCAGACACCCATCAACTGTCTACCCTCCAAGCGAGACGTCCCAGGCTTCGGTAATCAGTGGCCAGCTGTACGAGTCAGACCTTACTCTCAACACCTTCTCCAATCCCACCACACCCAGTGACAACACCGTCAATGTAAATACCAATCGGGGAGCGTCCAACATTTCTCTTAGTGTTTCCATCTCCGGATCATCGGCGAGTGGCAGGCCCACTGACCGATGGTCACCCCCGGAAAGCACATCAGGCAGACGACATCGATTCAACTGACGCTGCCAAAACGGAGCGAGCAACGAATGGGATTTTTTAGAGTGCTGTCATACAGTTCTTCGTCGATATCAAACCCGTTCATTAGTTTCTTTGAGATGAGCATTAACTGCCCGTATGTATTTCTGTAATAACGACCGATAACGGTCTTTTGTTGTTAGGCCGTAAATGTGGTCACCATGTTCTTTCCAGGTGTCAACAAGGGCAGGGTTCTTTAATGGTCGGACTACATATACAATCTATATGTGCATTACGTTCTGTTTGGTATGTTTTTTTATTGTCAAACACTGTCTGAAATAATGTTGCACATAATTTAGGAATACAAACGAGCTCATCAGCCAAAATGGCATTTCAATTACCAATTTTCTGATTTCAACTTTTTGTTTTGTGATACTTCATGTGTTCCTGTTATATTGACCACTCTGTTACAGATAATCTTGTTTTGAGTTGCACTTTCGATACCGTGACGCCGTCGCCGCATTCACTACTCATTCAATTTCATTTTAACAATTGTTTTGAAGAGTTTAGGACCATTTCGAGACAGCTAGAACATCAACCGGTGGCGTAGACTATTTCAGTGCATGCCCTTAGAGCCTAGTTCAGAACCATTTCTACAGTCCCAAGAATAGTGCAGACGCTTTTCAGCCCATCGACATTCACTGATTCTGAGATCTGCAACATTGTCACACGATCATCTATCAAAGTCTCTTAACAGTTCATCAAAGGTGTCGAACAACAATATTATGCAACACCGCCAATAGCAATCAATAATAGGTAAATTCAAAGAAAATATTTCTAACAAACAAGGCAGATAAGTTTTTTATTGTCCTTAAAATGGCCCAGAAAAACTAATAGATTTAAACAATCTAACGACTAGGGTACAATAGAGAGGATAAAGTATGTAAGTATATTTTTTTATTACACCGAACGCACGATTGTGTACTGCACACACATTCGACAACATAATTTATAACATTCTGTTAACAGGAGATTTTCTGGTTAATTAGTCCGCCTGGCTACTCCACCATCATTGTTTTTCACCAACCATCATCATTCTTATGAGCCTATATTTATCACCCCTCGGGCTTTCCATTTGAAGCACAAGTCTCACCTTTAAAAGAACTCTTACCCAGACTCACTGGATCATCCATACCTTCAAATTTTCGACCTAAACGACACCTTCCTTAACAGCTACTCCGCCTCCGCTGACCCCCTGGAAACCGGACTTTATTCTTCCTCGGACTACGGTTTTGACAACCCATTTGATTTGACGCAGCGCTGACAAATAGCTGGTGCACTGCTCTTGGCTTTCCAGTGGTGCTTTAGAGGTTTGGATATCACGACTACGCTTACGAGGCAACAGGGAGTCAGCGATAAACGCGTGTTTACAGAGGATGTAGCCGATGCAATATCCAGAGTTGACACCAGAAGGGAGACGAGTTCAGAAAACGGGTTCACCCAATTTCTTGTATGAGAATTTTTAACGACATAGAGCTGTGGTCTTGATCGTAAAGTTTCGATTTGAACTCTAAAGGTGCTACATAAAAAGTTAAGTTCAGGGCCCAATTTGCCTCCTGCCGAAGTGCTGCATCGAATAAGGGGATTGTCAGTGCTCAATGCAAGTATAGTGGCCAAAGGAACCAAATGGAGATGAGATAGAACAGCTGATGGAGCATGATATCAACCAATAGATGGTGACGACGACGACGACGATGATGATGATGATGATGATGATGATGATGATGCGTTTTCTGTCCGAAGACAGGTCCATTTGTCTTGACGCCACCCGGGGATGAGGTAAGTGAGGTGATTTCCCGTTGCCTTCCTTATAGACATTTATGGGCTAGCAACTCATCCAAGGTAGCTACGCAGTGATTTGGGGTGGGTTCGAGCCTGGGATCATTGGATTGCAAGGCCCACAATATAGGCCTACCGATAAACCACCGTGTCCCAGCAAAACCAATTAGACACCGTTTATTACCAATAAGATTAACGTTCTGGTGTATCATGTATAAAGCATTGACAAATGACTTACCAACCAACTACAAGCGTCAACAGCAAGAAGGTAAGTCCGTTTAATTTAAAAGACAAACACACACATGTGACAATTTACCTCCCTTAATTCATGACTTTACCTTTGCCCTACCATTACCTTTTGGTTGCCTAACTTCATATTTTCTACCGTACCGTTTATCTAATGCTCGCGACGTTGAAGTGACGATAAAGCAATCTTTTAAGGAAATCTATCTACCACGATAACAGTAACTGTAACCATAGTACCACTCTTATATTGATTAACTCCAAACTAATATAGCATAAAAGCAAAGAGATATTAATGTGACGGGATGACAATATTATTAGTGGAGGGTCATTGTGGAGAAGAGAAAGAAGCCACCATGAACCTATAAAAGTCCGGCTAGCGGGTGCTCACCCTTACGCATGTTGCGGCCAAGTAGCAGTTGGGGATAATTGGTATGTGGGAGCTTGATAAAAGAATAAAAAACGTAACTAGTTAACTGTGTATTAGTGCAATGATTGTAACTATTTAAAACAATATAGATGTTAAAGTGATGAAATTAATAATGAAACTTGGACAGGTCTTGGTTCCCTTTAATATACATGTACATTGTGCGGCGTGGATTATAAACTGGCGGTGAATTAACACTGTCGAAACGTTTCTGTCCTGAAGCAGAGAAATTATTTTGTAGAAAAGGACATTGCATGACTTTCAATCTGGTTTTCGTAAGGACCACTTCACAGAGTTAGTTCGCCTCCTCCTCTCTGATATCTCCGACGCTTTTGGTAGCTTACAGGTGCTATAGGTCTAAGAATTTTTTTATTGCACATATATTTTGATCATCGCTGAAATGTATCTTTTATAGACATCATATATATTATGACTTAAACTAGATGCCAATGATGCTAGTTGCTATCGTAATGAATAACATCATTAGATGAATAACCGCATTTGGTGTGTTCATAAAAATACGGCCGCTCCCAAAAGTGGCTAAATAAAAATGCGGCTCATCACCGAAAAAAGGTTGGTGGCCACTGGCTTAGACAGTATGTATGTATTATGTATTTAGCTTCGTTTATTTTACAAACTGACACACCGCAGTAAGTTCCCTGATGCGAGACTTGGCTGCCTTCGGCTTGGGTCCGGTTTCATTTCAATTCTACTCTACTCTAGTGGTATTCATAGGATTAGGAGCGATCAGGAGTAGATGAACTTGAAGGGACGTAATATAAATCTCTAAATGGCAATTAAATTAAATTAGATGGCAATGACAATGATGTAAACTAATCGGAATATCAGAGTAATGGAATTCTTAATTTAAGAGCTTATGAAAACATCATAAAATATCCAGAATAGCCTAATGCTGGTGTACGATTACAATTAGAGCTCAAATAATATCAGCCTATCTGATTGTTTATATGCATTTCTTACTTACTTATTATTGCAAGCGATCGTATTAAAGAACATACTTACTTACTTATAGCTACAGTATAATTATCAGCAGAATATTGCTGCACGATGATCATATTGCGTCATAAACGATTTGCAGATATTCATTACGTCATGACCCTATTACGTCACGGTCTATTATGAAGACACGTGTTATTAATAATATGACTTGCCAATGGTTATTTCCTGAAAATATTTGATCTAGCCAAAGCTTTGCGAGAGTTAGAACAACAGCTTTTCGGAACCTGGTCTTGAAAGTAGTCCTCCGAAATAGTTTCTGCGTAGTTTTATGTCACAGTTAGGCTTGACGTAGGACAACGTTTCTAAAGCTTACATCTCATGAATTTGGATAAACTACAGAAACAAGTTCGCCAGTTTCTCATGGCAGCAGTTCCAGCGGCAGGAGCAGTATACGTTGTAGCATTAGTAACTGTTGTGGTAGTTGTCGTATTAGTATAAATAAAAATTAAGAGTATTGACAGTAATAATACTAGTAGCATTGATAGTAAATAAAATAATGACGATAATAATATTTCGTGATTTCTTGTGGATGACGATTCAACGCTTCCAACGCAATTACTTTTAAGGGATCTTTCGCTGCTCAGCAGACCGACTCCGAATAACATCACCACCAATTTATAAAATAACATTAATAATAAAAAGAATAATAATAATAATTATTATTATTATTATTAAAATAATAATAATAAAATTAATAATAATAATAATAATAATAATAATAATAATAATGATAATAATAATAATAATAATAATATTTTTATAGGCACGACACGTTAGCAACTCCATTTTCCAAACCTCGGCAGCTTCGACTAGGTATACGTAGCTGCCCTTTAACGACACCGTGTGATCGCATAGATTATCAGCGTCTCCCTCCTATTTTATCGTGGCTTGGGACTGGCACTATCAGAGTGCAAACAGTGGCAGCCCCGATTCAGTTTACAGCGACTGCTCTTTGATTTCTTGTAGAAAACGACGATGTTTTCCACAGCCACAGCTGTGTTTGCGTTTATCGTTCTTATTCCCCAGTCGTCGGCTGGAATTCAGCTGTTAACAGACTCTGGTCGCCTCGAGGTTGTAAGTCTATGTTTTGCCCAATTTACTGCGACCATGTCGACCGTACAGCATGGATCTTATAGTTCCACCATTCTTATGAAGCGGAATTTCTCTTCTTCCCTCAATTTTTCAACCACGGAGACTTTCAAAATCCCGTCCACCGACCAACTACATCGCCAATTCCTAAATTCCACCGTTCAACCTGCAGCGGTGACGGGCAAGACCGATGCTGACTCTCATCGAGCGGGGGTGAACGGGCCCATGCCAGAAGACCACGACAGCGATGGGTCGACGTTGCACGGAGACGATTCGACGATGCAAAACAAGAAGTCACGTACTACCGAGTTTCCTGAACACGTGACGGTAGATTTCGGTGGTGCGCTGAGTGAAGCCTCGTCGAAAATTCTCCGTCTGACCGCGAAGGACTTTGAGTTTCACGCTCCGTTGACCTCGACCAGCGTCGTGGCAGGAGACTCCAACGACACCTATACAGAACGGTTCGGTAAGCAACGGGACACCGACGACCTTTAATCTAATGCATACCATAATTATATTTGTATATAATGGTTATTATTATTATTGCTATTATCAGTATTATTATTATTATTATTATTATTATCATTATTACTGATTTTATTATCAGTATTATTATTAATAGTATTATTAGTGTCATCATTGGTATTATTATTATTATTCTTTATTTAGGGAAAGCCACACGAAAATTGCAATCATAATTATAATAATTATTATTAATTAAATTTGTAACTTGCTAACGTTGACACCAAAATGTGAATCTAAGGTGCGGATAGTCAATCAATCGCCTGGAGAAACAGTGAGATGTACTGTAAGGTAATCGAGGCTTTATATAGTGCCCCTTACTATATCTGCTCAGAGGCGCTCTCTGCCCTGGCCTAAATTATATTAAATGTAACAGTGTGCACGATACGTCTGGAAGTAGTCACCAACGGTGGACCCACACAGAAGCATGGAACCAGTCAATGGATTCCAGTCGACAGATGACCGATGTCATTGATGTGCAGAGTCTCTGGCCAAGCATCATCATCATCATCATCATCATCATCAGCAGCAGCAGCATCATCATCATCAGCAGCATCATCATCATCATCGTCTTCGTCGTCATCGTCGTCATCGTCGTCATCATTAGCATTAGCATCATTATCACCAGTCCCAAGCCTGGATAAAGGCGGAGGGCGACGCTAATGATCTTTATCATCACACAGTGTCGTCAAACAGCAACTACAAGCAATATCATCGGACTTGCTTTTGTGCTCGGTTACAGTATACGCTCCCGCGGGAACTCTGCTGGTGATTTCATGCTCCGATCGAACGGACATTAAGGCTCCACATTTCCAGTTCAACTGGACGAGGGGAAAACGCGGTTCCAGACCAGTCGCATTCTCGGAGCGGATAAGCCAAGGAGGGCTGGTGGAATTGGTCATCAACGGTACAACGAAAGCGGACGCTGGGATATACTTCTGTTCGGCCACTGTCAACGACATACTTTTCCAAAATCAGATAAAACTGCACGGTAATCTTACAGTAATAATATGTGTCGTAATCTTATTGCTACCACTTAAGCTGTAATCTTGCCATAATCATTTGAGCTGTAATCTTATGGTAATCATTTGAACCGTGATCTTACTGTAATTGTTTTAGCTGTATTCTTACTGTAATCATTTGAGCTGTAATCTTATTGTAATCAATTGAGCCATAATCTTATTTTAATCATTTGAGCCGAAATCTTGCTGTAATCGTTTGAGATGCAATCTTACTGTTCTGCAATCTTACTGTTATCAAACTTTTTACTAGAATAATCATTTATATATGTACATTGTAGCTATAATTAGTGTTTTAGGCTGAACCAGTGGCAGCTCTATAATATTATTATTCCAGCAGAGGGGGCCGGCATGGAGAGAGACCGGGGAGCCTGACAGAGGTGCCAGCTGGATATCTGGTTTCTTCAAAACTGAAAGTGGACGAATTTTGGAAGGGCAACCGGTTGAGGGGTCCCACAGACTAAGTTGGCAAGGAAACAGAAAAGTTTTAAGGCGTCTCCAGAACTAGTAAGGTGAGTGGGCAAGTAATTCATGGATCAGCGACTGTGGAAGACAGTTCCAAGCTGAGGAGCCTATCGAGACAATGCTCTGGAGCAGCCACTGGCAGGGGCGCAACCAGAACATTTTCCTGGGGTGCTCTTATTGCAGCAGATTACATAAAAAATTTTCATTACTTGCACCCAACCCCACCCACAAAATAAATACATCGGAATTGGAACAATTGTGTGAGTTGACTTTCTATCCCGGGAAGTGCTCAAGCACCCCTCAGCTGTACCCCCTATCGACAGTCGCTTTCCTGACCAAGGTAACATCGGCGGAAGCGTTCTAAGTACGTCTTTGTTGTCCAATTAAAATAAATCTTCCGTTACCTTTTTGTTTAGTTTTCGCAGTGGCCGACGTGGCACTCGGGATTCCGTTCGTCTTCCGCGCCACTCACTGCAGCAAGAAAGAAGCTTTGTCGATTCTGAATCAGATTAACACCGTTCTTGAAAGGCGATTCGGTCCCTACAGATTCATAATCGACAGGTCGTGCAGCACAATCCCTTGGTACAACCAGGTCAGTTCAAGTCACGTGCCATTAAAATTTTGTTTGTCAGAACTAGGTCAATTATTTGATAGAACTAGGTCAACTCAAGTCACGTGCCATCATAATTCTTTGGTAGAACTAGGTCAACTCTTAGGTAGAACTAGGTCAGTTCAAGTCACGTGCCATCATAATTCCATGGTGGAAATAGGTCAATTCTTTTGGTAGAGCTAAGTCAGTCCAAGTCACGTGCCATCATTATTTCTTGGTAGCATCATTTGTAGGAGAAAAGTTGATGATGATGTCGCTTCGGTTTCTATCTAACTTCTATGGCGCCATGGACCGTAGTCAGATTACTCCTTAGCTTTTTTCGACGTTAGCGCCGCCCTTGATTGGGTTCCCTTACTGTCCGCAAGACGCGCTTCTGAACAAGTCACAGGACGTCAGGTGAGGAAATTACAATCCCGTGCTGTGAAATATTATTATTGGTTGTCGATTTTGCAACTGCCAGGACCTATGATGCACAGGACTGGAATGTCAATATGTAACGTCGTGTCACTAGTTTTGGGAACGATAATCGAAAGCACAAAATGTTCACGTCTTTTTGACATAACAATTCATTAACTTTTAGTTATGAAGAAACATTGACGATTAATTATGTCAGCAAAATAGAAAAAGCGTTTGGAGGTTTAAATCATCATATTTTCAAAAAGAAGCAAAATTTAGATTGGGCGACATCTAAAAACTAGATGTATAGCGGAATGGGGCCCTGCGTGGCTGCCGACAGTTAAATTCGACTCCTGTAATAACTCGTCATCATTCGTTCATAATGTACTTGTAATCATACTGTGGGTTGTCAGTTTGAAATTAAAAGAGGATTATTATTATCTATGTTTACGAGTAAACACTATGCAAAGAAATTGGACAAGTAACCAGTCCTCTAACATAGGTTCCTTATTGCAACAGAGGCCTGGCGAGAGTTACCCGTCGGTGTTGAGCATCATGGCGCTGAAGAGGACCAATGTACACTACAGGGCTCCGAAATGCAAGGCGAAATGTGTCTTGAGGAGCCAGCTGCGAGACATCTTATCGGACGTTAGCTTATTATAATAATTCTAACTGGAAATTCGTATGGTTGCATACAGCGCGTATGCTAATCAGCTTTGGCCTGAAAGATGTCCTTATGAAATGGGTCAATCAGTCGATAATAAAGAAGTCTCAACTGTGATCATAAAGAAGAAGATGATAAATAAGAAGATGGCAGAGGTGATGATGATGATGATGATGATGATGATGATGATGATGATGATGCTAGCGACACTGACGATGATGACTTTGTGCTCGGTTACAATGACGATGCCGATGTTGGTAATAATGATAACAACCAATCCAACGACGTAGAAATTGATGTTAGTGATGAAGGTCATGATGACAGCAACGACGATGATGTTGCTATCATTATGATAGCAACGACAACAGCGACACAGAAATTGATGATAATGATGATGATAATGGTTATAATCACAAAAACAACGATGATGAAAATGCTAACAACGACGACAACGATGCAGAAATTGAAGTTAATGATGATAATATTTGTTATGATGACAACGACGACGACGACAAAAGTGATGAGAACAACGTTGATGCCGTTTAATAGGTTTCTGAAATCGCCCACACCCTGCAGGAAGTGGGCCTAAGTGTTGGGATTGACAGCAACTGTCTAACTGAAGACTGTGGCGCCACCTATCTCTTCCAACCCAACAAAACTGCCACGGGAGTGAGGCTCGTCTACGTCTGCGAAGCTGGAAACGTTCTGTACAGGACTTCCGCCTGTGGTAAGAAGAGGGAACAAGAGCGCTACTCGATATCTTTCGCTTGAGTTTGTCTATTCTTCATTCATCAACCCGTTCTCCTATCCATCATCCATTCATTCATCCATCCATCCATCCTTTCATCCATCCATTCATTCATCCATCCATTCATTCATCCATCCATCCTTTCATCCATCCATTCATTCATCCATCCATTCATTCATCCATCCATTCATTCATTCATTCATTCATTCATCCATCCATCCATTCATCCATCCATTCATTCATTCATTCATCCATCCATTCATTCATTCATTCATCCATCCACCCATCCACCTACCCAGACAAAAAACCTTCCGCATACCCACCCACTCATCTTTTCATTCCTCCGTCCCTCCATTTCAATCAACCATCCATCCCTCCATCCCTCCTCCCTTCCTTCCTTTCTCCTCCTCCCTCCATTCGTCAATCAATTCGTCCATTGTTTTGCATCGCATAATAATAATGTGTCGTCAATCACGCTTTAACTCTTTCATCGTTTTTCTGTCCTCACAGAGGCCTGCTTTCCCGGAACGTACGCTCCACGTAGCGGTCCAACGGAGGTGTGCACGAAATGCCCCAACTACTTCTACCAGCGCCATGCGGGTGCCATCAACTGCGTGCCCTGCTTCAACCGCTCTCTGGCCTCATCCAACGTCACTGGAGCCGACGACACCTATTCGTGCATGACGAGTGAGTACATCAATTCTTCAACGCTGCTATGTGGCTTTTTGCATCATCACGTTATTAATATAGTCAATGAATGAATGAATGAATGAATGAGTAAATGAATGAATGAATGAATGAGTAAATGAATGAATGTATGAGTGAGTGAGTGAGTGAATGAACGAACGAACGTGCGAGCGAGTGAGTGAGTGAACGAGCGAGCGATTGATTGATTGATTGATTGATTGATTCATTCATTCATTCACTCATTCACTAATTAATTAATTAATTAATTAGTGAGTGAGTGAATGAATGAATGAATGAATGAATTAGTGAATGAATGAATTAATTAATCAATCAATCGATCAATCACTCAATCAATTAGTCAGTCAGTCAGTCAATCAATCAATCAATCAAACTTGATGTAGAGCCTCTTCAAGAAATCTACTCATAGGCGCTCCCAGCCCAACCACGGCCAAAAAGAACAGATTTTAAGAAGGGAGTAATTTGTAAAATGATGAGGCAAAATCCTTAGTAAAAGCCAGAGGTCCGTAGGAAGCACATTCCAAGTGGTAGGAGCCACAAAAGAGAAGTCACAATGCTGACTATAGCAGCGCTTGAGAATGGAACGCTGAAACATTAAGAAACAATGCAATTGAATATTCATTTATTGCAAAGTTTCATGTGGAGTCCCTTCAAGGTCCCTTCAAATTATTGCAAACATTTACCAAAGGTCATAATTTTTCCTAATAAGTCATCCGGTGATTAAGGATTTGAGCATTGAATCAGATGGTATGATATAAGCACGGTGGCCGATCGTTTAGAGCAGTGTTTCCCAAACTATGGGTCGCGACCCAAAAGTGGGTCGCTGCATCTTGTCAAGTGGGTCGCCATGCTTCAGGTCTGTTTAAAAATAGTACCATTAAATTCAAAAAACAAAATGAAACTGTTCTGTTGACGGTCAACAGAACAGTTTCATTTTGTTGTATTGTTTACTATGGTATACTCCAACGAGTAAAGTCTAGTCTAGTATCTTCATTCTATCAAGTATATTCAATGCATGCATTGTAAATTGAAGTTGAAATGCCAATTAAATTTTAACACAATAAATTATTGTTCGCTTTTGTGAGGTGGGTCGCGGGCATTCAAAGATTTTCGGAAGTGGGTCCTACGGCCAAAAAGTTTGGGAAACACTGGTTTAGAGCGGTTAACCGGCAACGTTCAGTGTGCGCTCAGCGAGAGAGTTCGAACCTCGTCCGTTGAGTCACTGTGTAGGGATCTTTAGAAAGTCCTTCGCACACAATTGATCTGCAGTACAACTGCAGTTGCGCCGTCGAGGCGTGTCTGTGCACTTCTGAGTAAAAATTTTAATAGGGCGGTATCAAATTTCGGTAATAAACAATACAATAAATAGCTTGCACACTGTTTAAAAGCCTTGAGCATATTCTTGAATTCTTGTACTGTGAAGTATTTGCTGTTGCTCGTGCCGGTTTCAAGGTATTATTCAAATTTTCAGAAGCGATTGACGACATCAGTACAAATAACGTCAAGGACCTTCTGTCAGCCGTCGCCATCCTGTTGATATTCTCAATCATCGGCTTTATTATCACATTCGCCGTGTAAGAGCTGCTGTATACTCACTTCTTACTGCACCCCAATATGAGAGTTAATCGCCTTTCGTTGCTGGACAGTATATGCTCTATACTGGTACGACATCATACATTTCAGCTAAAGAAAACGGCTTGCTGCAACGCGTGTCCATAGTGGCTACGCTCAGCCGGACCGAAGTCGCAGACGTTGTATTACGCCAAAGCGCGCTACCGAGAGAACACGCATCTTTGTTGCTCGCATCGGCTACTGTGTTTAAAATGCATGGCAGCGGTAAATGATAAGTTTAACACCTTGTCAACTAGAGTATAGTATGCGTGACAGAGAACCAGCGCAGCTTATCGTAAAAGTGATATATATTTGTATAAAAATATATGTATAATATATTTTTACTATAAATTTATAGTAATAATCGTTTATTAATTGCCCAAACTGACAGAAACGACGTATGATTACTTGATATTGTAGTTACATATGAAAACACGTTTGAAAGGTGTCGAATTTAACTGTATGGAGGCTTGCAAGGCGTCCATCGGGTCTATTGCCATTTTGCAGTCTAGGCAGTTGAAAATTGAGTCGACCTTGGGGGGATCGACGTCCCTCTGATCTTCATACCTGCGAGTGTTACCATTTAACCATCTACCAGTACCCACCCCAGTAATACAGTTGAAAGTTTCGTTATTTCAGAGGCTACGTCTTATGGTGTCGCAATCGCAACAAAGCAAGAAAAGCCAGGAGCAGAACTCCTGAAGAAATTGTAAGCATACACTTACATCTGATTGCATCACTGCGCTCCGCGGAAGCGTCCCAGTGTTGGTTATTGCTTTGATTTAAACCTATAATAGGGATTGATTGATTTTAAACAGTTTTATTACAGGCTAACGATATTATCAATACAGCCAATACTTGCACAAGGACTACATTTAGGCTTATAGATGATGTGAATTCTACTTAGTGACAATGATATGAACACTTACGCTAATCTTGACGACGACGACTACGATGATGATGACGATGACGACGACGACGGCGATAGCGATGACGATGATGATGATGGTGATGGTAACGGTAATAATAATAATAATAATAATAATAATAATAATAATAATAATAATAATAATAATAATCATAATCATAAATAATAACAATGAATAATAATAATAATAATAATTGTAATAATAATAATAATAATAACAATAATAATAATTTACCATAGCGTTCGTGTGTTTCATCGCCAGCAACCTACTAAACCAACGAAGCGATCATCCCGTGTCAAGGGGGATACGACGGTACCTCCTTCTCTAGTCTTCCGTTTTCCTTCGCTCCATGGAATCTCAAAACGAACAGCTGGTCCAGCAGTAGGTGCAAGGAAGCCATACGGAAAACCACTCGGACGTCCGTTTAAGACTAATCGACAAGACGCGGGTTCTGCGTCGAAACTTATAACCGGCGCTGCATCGTCGCTATCGTCGTGGACCATGAGGGAACATCCGTCGGAAATGGTAATCGAGACGATCGACTACACGAAGAGTTATGACCATCCGTTTGTGACTTCCGACACCTCGAGAGCTAGCTCAATCGCAGATTGGCTCTCAGCGGATGAGAGATATAAGAGCGACCCGGAAGCCGACACTTATGAAACACACACGGACACTTCGTTCAAGGATGAAGCAAGAGATGGAATAGTTGACCCAGATTCTCGATCACACAAAGACGACAGGAACAGTTCACCAAACGGTGGTCTATCTGGTTCCACTGACTTGACAAAGTCAAACGTTAGGGCTGATCCCACGGCTGCCTCAACTCCAGTAACGACCAAGCAACTCTTTACAGGAGGGATTTCACCTTCTACTCAACCACCTCTAACCAATCATCTTCTTTCCCAACAACAAACAGCTTCGTCGTCATCAAAAAACGTCCTCTTGTCGCTTGAACGATCGTCGTTCGCTGGATATGTTCCAGGATCTTCCACAGGTGCATCTAAAGCAACAGCACTGGTATCTTCCAATCAACCACTTTTGTCAGCAGTGAAGCCACCCGAAATTCAGCCTCCTTTCACTCAAATTCAACCCCAAACTCCAACTGCCCCACCTTTATCAAGAGTAAATCTACCCCAAACTCAGCCGCCTTTCACTCAAATTCAACCCCAAACTCCAATTGTTCCATTCTTAACAAGAGTACATCCACCTCAAATTCAACAGCCTTTCACAAAAGCTCAACCCCAAACTCCAGTTGCCCCATCCTTAACAAGAGTACCTGTATATCCACCCCAAATTCAACAGCCTTTCACTCTAGGTCAACCCCAAGCTCAAACTGCCCTATCTTTATCAAGAGTCCATCCACCCCAAACTCAGTTGCCTTTCACAACAGCTCAACCCCAAACTCCATCCACTTCGTCCCTAATACAGCTGCATCCATCCCAGTCTAAGGAACTTTTAACTCGCGCTCAACTCCTAACTCAATCTTCACCGTTTTTATCAAGAGTGCAACCATCCAAAACTCGGCAGGCTTTAAGTCCCGCTCAATCACAAACTCTAGTTGCAACGCCCCTAAAAAGAGTGCCGGCATTCCACATTCTGCCGCATTTGAAGCCAGCTCAGGCACAACCTCCAGTAGCTCCGCATGTCGAAAGAGTGCAATCGTTACCAATTGTGCTACCTCCAATGCCAGCTCAATCCCAAACTTCAATATCATCATCTCTCCCAATAATACGGCAATAACATTTCTAGCAGATTTTGACTCGTGGTCCAGCCCATCAAACGCAACCTAATCACCGAATTCAGCTGCAGCCACTAATCAGAAAAGCAACGTCACTTGGGATCACTTGTAGTAAAGCCAATGTAGATTGGTGCAACAACTATGTAGGCGGTTGGGTTAAATTCGGCCAAAACCGAATGAAGCCTCATAGATAATATATCTTGAAAACATAATTCTAAGAGACATGACTTTTGTCTAGTGAAGAAAACTGTTTTGCCCGTAGTAGTCCAACTGACCTAAAAACACGAATTTCGCAAAGGACTGTCACACCTAATGCGCGATATAGACCGCCTAAGAATCGCATTCCAATGACAGGACGACAAACGCCACTATAAAAGTACCCATATTGTTAGATAATTACCAAGTTAGATATATTGACATCATGAACTAACTATGATAGAGGACGGTTATCTAACGATATACATAAAGACGCCGATCCTCAAAAGTTGTTGTAGATTTATCACTTTAGCAACCTTCTGGGTTCGCGTTTAATGACCGTAAGCCAACTAGCTTATATAGATTTCCGTAAGCGCTCGGACTCGACTCTAGCTTGGCGAAAGACTGCTTCTTTTTTATCTTTGCTGCTGGTAACATTGTGGAGTCGTTGGATGAATCGTCGTAATATTCGTTTGCTTATTTCTGTTCATGATGATTATTATTATTATATGTTTTTATATTGTTGAAAATAACGGTGGTATAATTTGAAATGCTACATGCAATGTACATGTAATTTTCTGATTTCGCCATCATTCAATGCGGATCTGTCGCGGATATCAGCTTAGTCGTCTTTCCACATCGTTTATTCAAGTTCAGAGGTGCGCCATAGTATTTGTCTCCACCAACGCCTTAAATCTATCTGAGCCATCTTTCCATGAATCTGTATAAGTGACCAATCAAAACGACTAAAATTCGTTATTATACCATGACCATAACACAACCATCGGGCCTTTTCACCTACTCTTGCTCCTCCTACAGCTCTTTCTGTTCCTCCTACTATCCCTATTATTCCTCCTCCATTTCGTCCTCGTCTTTATGCTCCTCTTCATCTTCATCCTCCAGATTTTTCTTTGCTTCTGACCGTCTGCTGCCTCTCCGCTTTCCTCCTCTTCCTCCTTCTTTTCCTACTCCTCATCCTTCTCTTCTTTCTCTCCTTCTCAAGTTCCGTACTCCTCTTCTACCTCTTCTTCCTTTTTTCTCCTCTTACTCCTCCTTCTTTACCTACTCCTCTTTCCCCTCCTCCTGCCTCCAATCTCCTGCTCCTCCTTCTGCTGCCTCTCCTTTCCCCCTCTCCTCGACTAACCCCTCCTCCAGCTTCCGTCCCCTTCCTCTTCTTCCTTTCCTTTCTTTTCTTCCACTTCCTCCTTCTTTTCCTGCTTCCGCCGCCATCGCTACTCCACATCTGCTGTCATTGATGCTGTTGTTGTTGCTGCTATTACTACGACAACAGCATAATGCATAGTCACCTGAGATTCTATTACTCCATCAGGCAGCAAGATTGTGAGAGGACAGGCTAATGACGTCACGGGAACGGGTATACCCGCCGCAATGATCGTAGAGTCGTTTTTTTATCTACGTGCGTTGCCATGGAGATTTGTCATGATTAATGTAATTACGTCACAAATGCATCGCCTGAATAGTTGTTTGGAAATATCGTTTAAGTAAAGATGACACATCTTATCAAATATATAGCGAGTCAACAAACGGAATGTAATTGAATGTCTTTATCCACGCAAAAAGTAAGACGAGAGATTATTTTTAACAGTCTCGTCTTAGAGAATTTCGCGCCAGGTTTATTATTAACCATTACAACTTCAGAGTGTTTTTAAAAAGTAACATTTTGCCCCACGTTTAAGGATTATATTATCCAACAGTAAAACAACACAGATTACATTATCCAACAGTGAAACAACACAGATTACATTATCCAACAGTGAAACAACACAGCTGTCTATCAATCTATCTATCTATCTATGAATGTGATATCGCGCCCCTTCAAAACGACTACGCAGAGGCGCTCCCGATCCAGGCAGTTCAAAAAGAGAGACTTAAGGTGTCGATGAAACAATCGGAAAGCTCCCTAAGAAGGGAGTAAATGATCGAAAAGAGGCCATTCCACGCTTTGGGCTGCCAATTGCGAACGCCCACGAGCGAGCCGCAGTCGTGCGAATAAAATGTATAGAGAGACTATGTTGAGAGGCTGAACGTAAAGATCGACGACCCGGGCATGCTGTGACAGGAACAAGGCGGGGTTGCAAGTAGACTAGAGCCCAATCCAACAAACAACCCCATACTAAAGAACGCAATCTGAAGTGAATGCGCTGGCAGACAATGCATCGTTTCCCGCATGTAATCAGATATTGGTGTAAATTTAGGAAGGCGACCAAGCTGTGTCGTAACCACTCAAAACATTCCGTATTTCACAACTTTTTGAGGTAGGCCTACTTGAAAGATATCATGTCAAACACGTAGATCAAATTTAAGTTTCTTATGATCCCGTTAGTGTTGTGCAGAAAATAGAACTACACAACAGAACATGTTAGCATTAACACATTAACCTAAGGGATGGGATAATAAGAAAAAGAAGGACCCTATGGGAACCTGATAATCCTCTAGCAAGGCCTACTATTTTCATGATATAATAGTCAGCAGTAGGTCATAGTACAGTTAACAGAAGCTTTATTGTCTTAACTAGTTAACTAATCTGTTTCGAGTACACAAAGCCTAAGTAATGATAGTAGCAATAAGTAACGATCATTAAGATAACTAAGCAATAATATGAATAAGATGATTAAGTTGTAATCAGATAATTAACTGCAAAATCATATGCACACGAATAATAGGTACAGCGGATACAATCATACGCGACTCCTTGAGGCCTTGGTTGACAGACAACATTGCACTCTGCCTAGGCACCTTTGGAATGATGTGGAAGTTAGTGACATCCATCATTCAAACCTATTGCTAGGTTTCTGAGCGGATGGAGATGACGATGTTAGTCATTCTGGTTTTGGCCATGACATCTCGTATTTTCGCTGGAAGGCATACAACGTTAAACGATTCCGTTTCCTCGAAAGTCGACGTAAAACGTCCCCAGATATCGCAATTTAACTTTTCCAAAATCAGCAACACCCAAAAAGGACTACAAAATTACGATGTCAACCCTATAATCGAAACATCGAACGGACTTCTTAGCAGAACGAGAGGAATAAAGCCGACGGCTCTTATTCCCTCAAATCAGTTTCAACTGACACGAACACAGACACCGAGCATAACCAATACAATCAAAAACTGGAAAAGGAAAAGGTTATGGAAAGGCCTGAGGACATTTTCCAAACATCTTCGAATGGATTTAGTAACAATCGGGGTAAATGCGACGCAGATGGTTTACGCGAACCTCGTGAAAACAATCGACAACGTTTCGGAAGACAACTTTCAGTATAGAGGAACGTTTAGGGACATGCTGAAGGTGCTATCTCACAGAAACGGCACCCCAAGCCTCGAGGAAAGTGCTTTGAAAAACAACAGCACATTTTATTATATAGCAGAGAGAATTTCTCAAGAACTGAGTAACGGACCCAATACCCATCAACTACTACAGCAGTACGAAACATCTCTTAATAAAGTACTGGGAAACTTACTGGCTGTCAGAAAATCAGTGGATTTTAGGATGTTGCAACTGGTAGCAAAAAGGTTGAAATTTGTGGCTGTACATTTGATTTCCAAGTGCAGGCCATCAAATAAAGGAAACTCGTTGAGCTACAACAAGTGTCACGATAAATTAAGAATGGATTTACAGAAAATATCAGAGCATGAAGCCCTGAAGCAAAACAAGGCAATCACCTTAGTTAATTCAGGAAACCGATTCAAACGCCAGACGACAACGACAGAGGAAATTGGCAAGAGACAACTCAAAGTAGACGCCGAAAAAGCGACATGGGACAAACGACGGCCAGAGAAGGTATCGAAGCTGGCAAATTCAACAGAGGATGAGAAACTAAAAGAGGCAAACGGGTCAAATAACCTAGAAGAAACGCAAGCAAAACGGATGGCACCTCTTACGAACCGCCTGTTCAAAGATGGAAGAGTTGAGAATAAAAAATTCGAGGAACAACAAAAAAATGAAACTGAGAAACATTTCGACGAGAAAGCTAACGAATTACGAAGCCTGGTATCGGAGGCGATAGAAGTGAAGACTCTGGCCAAAGCCGTAGCTTGGCCAACACAAGTCACAAACGCTGCACTAAACATGTTAAACGGGAATAAAGTCCGGTCAAGACGAAAACTCAGAAAAAACGAAGGACATGAAGTGACAGCAAGTAAGACCATAAATATTATATGTTGTCAGGTAGACAGTTTGGTGTGAGGATTTGAATGGATGGGCGGATGGGTTGGTCTTGGTGGGTCGGTGGGTGTTCAGTTGGATGTGTAAATTGGATATGTGAGTGAATGGATGAGTGGTTGGGGATGATGATGAATATTAGGTCATTGATATGCATGGAATGTCACACCGCAAACCATTACAGTATGTTAGTTGCTTGGTACCATAGTCTAATTCAATCGAGTTTCAGATAATATTGTAATAATTATAATAAATGCAATTGGTGGATGGATAGATGTGGATGGGTTAGATGTTGTTGTAGATGAATGGATGGGTGGTGTGAGTTTTGGATAAGTGGATTTTGCGTGGATGGTTTGGGTCGATAGGCTTGGGAGAGTGGTGGATGCATTAATTGTTTTTGTGGATGCTTAATGGGTGAATGAAATGTTGGGTTGGATTTATTGGTGAATGGGTACATTGAAGCATGCATAAATCTTTTGGCTGTCTGGATGCATGCATTGCTGGATGGATACTATCATGACTGAGCGTCTTCATTGGCTTCCTCTGACTGACAGGATTAAGTTCAAAGTTCTCTTTCTTACTTACAAAGCGTTCCTGGGCCAAACTCCGTGCTACCGTTGTGATATCATCAGGCGACAGTGGTAGAGAATTGGATAAACTGGGACAAGGCTTAAACATAGGAAATGGATGATGGAAATACAATAATGAATTATTTACTGGCCATCTATCTCAGCTACCTCTGGACGTCTCTGCGCTCTTTAGACCGTCACGACCTTCTACTGTTGTACATCGGTCTAGAACTGCCGCTGCTCAGAATTGTGCCTACATGCATGTCTCAGTTGGCCCTTCGTTATTGAACAACCTTCGTGCTGCGACTCGTACTGCAATCTTTTCTGATAGCTCACTTGTTTTTGCTCGTTCTTTTAAGACTTTTCTTTTCTCGGAGGGTTCTTCGCTTTAAGACCTCTTTTCTCGAGGGGTTCTTAGAGCTGGGAGCGCCTCTGATTAGATTGCACTGTGAATGGTGCTTTATAAGTCCGCAAATATAATAGGATAAAAAAGAATGAACGTGCAGATGTTTCGTGGGTGTGTGAATAAATTACCGAAGAAACAGGCACCTCCTTTGCATTTCTCTCTTTTCTGTAGCATCCGCCCCAAGAGGCGATAACTTCTACGGTCTAATTATCGGATTCGGCATCTTCACCGCGTTAATGATGTAAGTAAATCGATCGAACGATCAGGCACACGTGGCATAAGCGACCCGCCTTCGTTTTGAAGGTTATACAGGATCAAGTCAAGGTGAGGTAACGTAATGTAAAGGGAAGCGTTCAGTTTCTGGTCAAGGTTCTTGCAAGTGTGAAACTTTGCCCAGCAGAGTTGTACTGACCACTCCTCTCTTCCGGTGTCAACTGCAGCAAGATGAAAAACGTCATCAACTCATGCAACCAAACCAATCAGTAATTAAGCAAACGTAAAGGCATCTATCAACATTGCTATTGTTAAGTACGCAAGGATACTTACTCCCCGCTAATTTATTCATTTGCGTCGCGTGAACTTGCTTCAAACCAAAATAAGTTCATCACAGCAAATATTTCAACAAAGGCAAACATTAGATTGTGATCAATTCGAGTAAAGCAGCAGACCCGTCATTATATATATATATACATATATATATATACATATTGAGCTTAAGATCAGATCCAACATTGAGCGATGTGGTTGAAGTTCAGATGAGGATCATCGGCGAATGTGTGCCTGTGCCTGAATATTTTAATCGTCTGCGACTCTTTGTGATTAATGATCAATGTGCTGTTCGTTGAACGTTTTCCAGAATCGGATTCATAGCTCTAGTATGGTATAAGAAAACTGCACCGACGTCAGGCGAACAGGTGAGAAATTGAGCCCACATATACACACAAACACTCACTCACACTCACACACACACGCGCGCGCACACACACGCACGCACTCACACACACACACACACACACTCACTCACTCACACACACTCACACACGCACACACTCACACACGCACACACACTCACACTCGCACTCACATACAAATAAACACGCCTATATACAGCATAAATGAACCCACTTTGTTTGCCTATACCCACGCCAGTATTTGTAGGTTATTTATAGTTAATGTGTTAGATTAAAGCAGCTTCAATAAGCCTCGAAAAAGTCGAACTAGTATACGTCGTAATTATATGAGAATGCCAGGAACAGCCGTGGCTGCCATAATACGGTTGTTCCTAACATACGCAAAATTTGGAGTGAAACTCGATCACCGTCCGTCAACGGCACCATTTTGCGTCCTCAAGGACGAGAAAATATCATTTTTTGTCGTTGCGAGCTGATAAGGAATTTAATTCCTTTCGAATTAAAGATTCTCTTAACATTACAACGTGTACCAATTCGATTTTTTCGACGCTAATGCATAAATACATCCACATCATAGTTCAATTCAACGTGTATTCCATCCATTCAACTATTTATCTAATAAATCGGACATAATATTATGGTGGAGGTGGAGAAGAGAAGTTCAAGGCAGTTGATGGTGTATTGAATGATGACAGTGGGACGTTGAAAGCTTGGCCATCAAGTAACATTTATCACTTCAACTGCATTGTTTAAGTCTAACGACACTGTTTGATGACAAGGATCGGTTGCGTTGCCCTCCTCCATTATATGTGCTTGGTACTGGCACTGTTAGTTAAAGAGCAAAAGCGGAATAATTTGATCCAGCGACGATCTAGCGCTCATAATTGTTGCATTTTGTTGTACTCAGTGTTTGACGACATCCTACGCCCACAAGGGTTCGCTCTTACATTGACCACCGCTTTGTACTATAAAACGTCGTTAAACTGCTAAACAATTCACATGCAACAGTATATATATATATATATATATATATATATATATATGCAGTGCCTATAGTGTAAAAAAAGAAGTGCCTTGACGCTAGTGACAAAAATGTAAGAATTAAAGATTGAAAGGCAGATCACTAACATAAGTCGACGACAAATGGTTGGCGCACTATGGTCCACTCTGTTCGTT
This sequence comes from Bimastos eiseni, assembly GCA_959347315.1. Lineage (NCBI taxonomy): Eukaryota > Metazoa > Annelida > Clitellata > Crassiclitellata > Lumbricidae > Bimastos > Bimastos eiseni. The sequence goes on from OY365822.1 coordinate 3,530,175, forward strand.
AAATTAGAAGTTGGATTGATGATATTAATGATGCTGGAATACAAATTGGGTTGGTGAACGAATATCTTCCAAAACAGGTGTTATTTAGGTGAATATATTGCCTGCTGAAATAAAAGTTGGATAATTGAAAATAATATTTGCTTAAATAGAAGTTGAATTGATAGAAATAGTTCTTCCTGAAGCAGAAGTTGGATGAACAGGCAATATTATTATCAATCCAACTTCTATTTGACCAAATACAATGGGCGAACAATAAAATATTTTTAGCATTCGTTAGCTTTTTGTCCATTAAGGATTATTTTGTTGTCAACTTTTAATTTTTTTTTTGGTGAAATATTTGTTTTAATTTTAAGTGCACAGAGAATGACTTTCCTTTTGTGAAATTGTCGACAAAGGGCTAGTGGAACAGGCAGCGTTTTAAAGTTTTGAGATACACATAGGGCTAATAAAGTTTAATAACGCGCGCAAAAAAATATTTTCATTCTCTATTTACAGAGAGTTGTGTCGCTTTGCAGAGGAACGTGCTCTAGTAAATATTGATCAAAAATTGATTTCAATCTATGTAGAACATAAAAAGTTTGTCAAACAAAATACATCTATAGATAGACAGCTATGGCAAAGCACCGATAGGTGTTGAAGCAGTCTCTTAGGTTGGTTTTCTGAGTCCTGACACATTTCTAGAATTGTGATCTCTTCCATTCTTTCTATTCTCAAAATAGAGGATGGGAATCATGGGATGTCCTTTGTGTTTGTTTTCGGCCGTATGCAAATAAAAATAGATTCAACTGTTCAAACTGCTGATAGGACCAACAGATGGAAGTTTGAAATAGTCATTTCATTAATATTCGTAACTTGTACATTTTTCACCAATCTATCTGTTAAAATTGTAGAGTAGGCCTACATGACCTTCTCCGTTGGTGTGGCAACTGGTCTTCTCAAATTTTTTTGATGATCAACCCGACATCATGTACCAGCTGTAGATCTAGCTAGACCTGCACGCTTAATCGTTTCGCAACTTGAAATAGAAGAAATTCAGTTCAATTTTATACGCGTTGTGGTATGTAGTGCAACTTAATTAGTTTACTAACTTATTAGGCCTAATCAGCTCGTAAAAAATTTTATCAAACGAGCTGAACAACGTTTTGCTTTTTACATCAGAAAATTAATCACAAAATGCAGCAGACGCCGGATGCGCAAAAGACGAAAATGAATTTGATGAATAGGCAACTGGAATGTATGACACGAACTATAGACAACCATTATATACATTGGCTACATCAGTTAATAAGTAGACCTAATGAAAATAGGATTTTTTGGAATAGTAGATAATTAAATGCTGTGATAATAACGTACGTAGGGAATTGCACTGTTGCACCAATTGCATTGTTGCATGGATGCTCATGGACGGCGTCCAGGCGCTGCTGGCTAAATATGCGGCAGGACGCGTTCAGCCTCGAAAATAAGTGCCTGGACGCCGTCCATGACCGCCCAGGCACACTTTAAGCCCTGTGTATATGTATTTACATATATATAAAATCAAATATAATATAATATTATATTATAATTATATATATATTATGCAATGCAGACCATGTAATGCTCAACCGATGAGCTAGATAGTTCATGCGTCAGTGGCGACGGCACAAGATCGTATTGCTTGTTGGTGACTATTTTCAGAAACCGATGATGATGGTTTCTAAAGGTTCCGATGAAGAGACCACGAGAGGGCGTCCCAGAAAGTCTTCAAGTCGAAGATTGAGTCTTGGAGGCACCATTAGAGAGGACCATAGAGACAGAGAAAGACCCAGGCGATGGTCGCGAACGTCTTTAAGACAGAGCTACCAACAGATACCAACCAAACCAGAAGGACTGCCAAATGAACCAACAGGAGAGTCACCGGCGCCCATATCAAAACGTTCAATCACCACAGAATTGCCAATAGCAACGCACCCACCAAATGAGCAATTAGGGGAGACAAAGACACCGCCGACAAAATCAGAAATATCTGTTAAAACACATTTACCAAAAACAATACACTCGTCAACTGAATCGATAAAGAAACCAAAGTCACCGAAGCCCAAATCGGAAAGTTCAGTTACCACACATTTACCAAAAACAATACACCCGTCAAATGAACCAAGAGACAAACTAAAGTCACCGGAGCCCATATCAGAAAGTCATGTTACCACACATTTACCAAAAACAATACATCCGTCAACTGAATCAATAAAGAAACCAAAGTCACCGCAGCCCAAATCGGAAAGTTCAGTTACCACACATTTACCAAAAACAATACACTCGTCAAATGAACCAAGAGAGAAACTAAAGTCACCGGAGCCCATATCAGAAAGTCATGTTACCACACAGTTACCAAAAACAATACACCCGTCAAATGAACCAAGAGAGAAACAAAAGTCACCGGAGCCCATATCAGAAAGTCCTGTTACCACACAGTTACCAAAAACAATACACCCGTCAACTGAATCAATAAAGAAACCAAAGTCACCGAAGCCCAAATCGGAAAGTTCAGTTACCACACAGTTACCAAAAACAATACACCCGTCAAATGAACCAAGAGAGAAACAAAAGTCACCGGAGCCCATATCAGAAAGTCCAGTTACCACACAGTTACCAAAAACAATACACCCGTCAACTGAATCAACAAAGAAACTAAAGTCACCGGAGCCCAAATCGGAGAGTCCAGTTACCACACATTTATCAAAAACAATACACCCGTCAACCGAACCAACAAAGAAACCAAAGTCACCGAAGCCCAAATCGGAGAGTCCAGTTACCACACATTTACCAAAAACAATACACCCGTCAACCGAACCAACAAAGAAACCAAAGTCACCGAAGCCCAAATCGGAAAGTCCAGTTACCACACATTTACCAAAACCAACACGACCGACACAGGAGTCAACAAAAAAGTCACGGTCACCGTCGCATAAACCGGGAAAACCGGTCAAAAGATAGTTGCCAATAACAGCGAATTAACGGCCAAAGCAACAATAGAGAAATCACTTTTAATTCATGCGCTGGTAGTCGCGAAGCCGCTCGAAATCTTCCTGTTGCATCTAAATCGGCTGAATAATTACGACTCGCTGACCGCTTTAACTTGCAGAGCATGCCCGTAGGACTTTTGTCCAAAACCTCGACGACATTCATGTTGTGAAATTCCGTTGAGGAATCTGCAACATATTGTATAGTATCGCCATACTGTTCCATGCTACTGCGAAAAAGGTCGCTTTAATAGTCCAATCCGTTTCGTCCACTGATTATGTTTGCGCCCTGGGCCATGGTCCCACTGGCTCCTCCGTCGGTACGGCCCTGGGTGGAACTTACCCACTTTCTTAGGAAAATCAGCTTAACTCATACAATCCATTTTAACCATTCCTCTACCTGCCTCTGTCTGTCTGTCTGCCTGCCTCTTTCTCTCTCTCTCTCTCTCTCTCTCTCTCTCTCTGTATGTAGGTCTCTAACCTTCTCTTCATGCTGTTCGTCAGCGAAATTTAATTTTTTACGTTGTCTCAATATCCAATCTCTGCAAGTTTCACTGTTACCAGCGATTATGTCGTATCCTCTTCAGCAATTACAACGGGAAACTGCTCCCCCCAGCCTATGCTGCAAGTTGATTGAATCAGCGCTGATATGTCGCAACCCTAACCCTAATCCATCGGGTGGGTCTTGGCCGATCAATAGTCAATTTTATACGACATTGTTGATATGCAAAAGCTATGCAAATCATATCGGAATGCTATTTCAACAAAATTTTGAAACCTGCACATGTTATTTGCTAGATCAACTAAATCAATTGCAATAGAAATTTATTAGCGTTCAAAAAATTGTTTCAACTCATCGTGGATAAAATTGCAGTTTTTCATTTGAATTATTCCATCTTTACCATCGTCGCCCTCATCACAAAATTCCTTTGCAACAGGTCAAAACCGGATAAATTTTCTCACAAATGATTCCTACAGAATTGCTGAACATTCCACTGAAATCCGGTAAGGTAATGAATATCAATCGATTTGGAAAAATCACTGCATGACGGTTGCATAGAAACATAAAAGATAAACTTCTTTTGTAGTGCTCATAAAGTTGTTTGTTTATCTAAGCGCTTTGCCTTTGGGATTTGTCAGGGCAACAGCGTTGACGTCACAATTGCTACAGTCTGAATGTAAGGGGTATAACAGCGTTTAGGTTCCTGTGAAATACATGTATATCACAGAGGAAGAAACGGAATGTAATTAAATGTTTTCATCTAAAGGTAAGTCAAAAGATCATCTTCAAAGTCTATTCTGAACAAACCTGGCTACGGGGTGAACCACATAACGTCACTCTTAAACGATCTTTTAGAAATAAAACAAATGGTCGGATTCTTAAGGATTAAATTTCTCCAAGGTAACAACCGCAAAATATTAAGTAACGTTTTCATAAACGTACAAAAATTAAATGCATTCAAAAATACGCTTATTGCATACAAATCATGCACACATAAAATACGTGACGGTCCTATGGACTAAGATTAGCACAATACCCTTGCTCCCTATCCTTGATTATACGTAGGCACGACGTATAAGATGATGATATTCATTTTGTAGTAATCAAACCTATTAGTAGGTTTCTCAGCGGACGCAGAAGACGATGCTAGTCATTATAGTTTTGGCCATGACATCTCGCATTTTCGCTGGAAGGCATACAACGTTAAACAATTCCGTTTCTTCGAAAGTCGACGTAAAACGTCCCCAGATATCGCAATTTAACTTTTCCAAAAACACCAACACACAAAACGCTATAATCGAAAAATCGAACGGACTTCTTAGCAGAATGAGAGGAATGAAGCATTTTCAACTAACAAGAACACAAACGCCGAGCATAACCAATTCAATCAAAAACTGGAAAAGAAAAAGGTTATGGAAAGATCTGAGAACATTTTCCAAAGTTTTGACAAATGATTTAGTACTACTCGGGATATATACGACGCAAATTGGTAATGCAATCGACAACGTTTCGGAAGGCACTTTTCAGTCTAGAACGAAGTTTAGGGACATGATGAAAGTGTTGTTTCATAAAAAACGTTTCCTAAGCCTTGAGAAAAGTCCTTTGAAAAGCAATAGCACGTTTTATCATATAATGGCAAAGAGAATTTCTCAAGAACTGAGAAAAGGAATAAATAGCAAACGATTAATTCAGCATTACGAAACTTATCCGAATAAGGTACAGAGAAACACACTGGCCGTTATAAAATCTATGAATTCAAAAACGTTGCAACTGGTAGCAGAAAGGTTGAAGTCTTCGGTTGCACAATTGATTACCAAATGCAGACAATCGAGAAAAGGTAAATCGTGGAGCTACAACACGTGTCACAAAAGAATTAGAACTTTTTTCAAGAAAATGTCAGAGTCCGAAGCCTTGAAGAATAGGAACGCAATCACCTTATTTAACTCAGTCAGCCGATTCAAACGCCTGGCGAAATCGATGGACGAAAGTGTCAAGGGACAAAACAAAGAAGACGCCGGAAAAGCGACACAGGCCAAACAAAAGTCAGAGAAGGAATCGAGTATGACAAATTCAACAGAGAATGAGAAAGAAACAGATACACAATCAGATTTTATGCAGCTCATGAACGAAATGTTCAAAGATCTAGCAGCTGAAAGTAAAAAGAGCGAGGAACGAAAGAAAACGAAAGCTGATAAACAGTTAGACGAGCTAATGAAACAATTCAAAGTTCATGCAACGAAGGCAGTCGAGGCAACAACATCCATCAGCATAGCAACATCTACAAGTCCCGCCGAATACGATGCCTATGAAAGGTTTTCCGCGGCTAAACTCGTTTTTCCACTAAACTTAAGATTGAAGCGCAGAAACGCAACCACGACAAGTAAGACCTTCAACATCATTATAATGTGGTGGGGTAGGTGGTTCGGTGTCAGATTTAAACGGATGGGTTGACTTTTAGAGTTGGGGATCTGTGCGAAGATGATTTACATAGTAGTAAATGAATAAATAAATATTAAAAAATGTTTTTTTAATGTTTAATATCTGAAGTAATCTATAAAACAAGCAGATTTTAAAGTTGCACAGTCACGATTAAAGATGAATTGATAAACAAAGCTTACTTTATATTATTATTATTTAAATAATCATTATTATCTTTATTCTGATTACTTGTCGTTGCTGCTGTTGCAATTCATTTATTAGACGCCACTATATATTGACCTATCAACAAATGATGGTGAAATCTACATTAGGAGGCAAGCGATGAACAATCACGCAACCAGGTGGTTTTCGCAGTTTATCGACACTGTGCCATAACAAAGGTCGTTAGCGTCGCCCTCCTCCTTTATTCAGACTTGGGACTGGCACTGTCTGAGTGCAAACAGTGACGAAGTTATTTCACAACCTGTTCCACTGCTGCTGCATTAGTAACATGTACACTCTGAGGAACCTACATCGCTTTTATAATCTCAGAAAGCGTTGCGGTCAAATTCAATGAGTGGGTGCATTGAAGCAGTAAGAAGTGGTTGTCTAGAATGCTGGATGGCTTGGTGGACAAAAGCATTTCAAGACATGCATAAATGGTTGAATGGGTGGATGTATGAAATGCATGATATCGTATGACTATGTCAATGCTTCGATGATCCATGAATAGACTATTTGATGAGTGAATAAAAGACAAAATATCTATTATATATTCCTCTTCTTTTAGTGGCAAACGACGCAGACAGTGGCATCTACGGTCTATGGATCGGACTTGGCATCTTCCTATTGTTGGTAGTGTAAGTAAATAGACATCTAATGGAACGTAAGATCAAATGAAGGTGAGGTAATGTGATGTATAAGAAGACGTTCAGTTTCTGGTCATGGTACTTGCAAGGGTGAAACTTGCCTCGCAGAGTTGCGCTGACCACTCCTTTCCTTCGGTGTCAATTTCAGCAAGATGAAAGGCGTCATCACTTCTTTCAACCAGATCAGTTTGTACTTAAACAAACGTCAAGGCATATATCAGCATTGCCATCGCTTAGTATGCAAGGATACTCCCCGCTCATTTCCCCAGAGTGAATGGAAATAAATAGTGTGTTCTGTTAGTATGCAATGTGTTCATGTTAGTATTATTGTCTTATAAAGTTCTCTTGTCGTTAGTTAAGATCAAATGCTAAACAATTAAGACGTAACTGGATTAACCATATGATTGAGTAACACTGTTCTTCAGAATTATTTGGAAATATGTTCAGCGACTGTTATTCGTGTATAATCAGTAAGTATTCTATAGGTAACCCTAGTTAGCGGGGTCTAGATCTCTACAGACCCCTCCAATTGTTACAAATGTCACTGGAACCTTGAACAAATTATATTACTGCGTTAATCTGGTGGTTGCAATTTGATTGATTGATTGAATTTCCGTCGCGTAATCCTGTTTCAAACCAAAATAGGTTCAACACAGGAAACATTTCAGAAAGGGCAAACTAACTTTAGGTTAAATGGTCGATTCCAGGGAAACAGCAACAAACCCATGTAGTCAGCTTAAAACCAGATCAAACACTGATCGATGTAGTTGCATTTCAGGAAAGGATTTTCGGCGAATAGGCCTTTACATCTGATTGTTTATCCAAATCAATTCATGTTATTGCGTCCATTGAAGCCAAAATAAAATACAGATTATTTTTCATCATTCAGCTACAACAATGAACCCAGAAGGGACAATAGTGCAGCTAGGTAGGTCCACCTAAGTTATTGTGTTCTGAGGCTATTGCCATTGAATCATCTCAGATATGTGTGTTGCTCGTTGATTTTTTCCAGAATCGGAATCGTCATTATAGTATGCTTTAAAACTGACGCACCAACTACAATACTACAGGTGAAACGGTTAATATGCAGGCATGATTACAGCAATATATTAATATAAATGGACCTGTTTACTGTATATATGGTTCCTTTGCATGTGCATTTAGGCACATGTCGTCGAAGTACCAATTACCTGTGAGAATTATTATTAATGGTTGTAGTGAAACATTTATATTGCGCTACTCTATAAAACTCGTCAACAACGTGAGGTCACGCTCGAACTGACCGGACTTCAAGTGCATCATGGGAGAAAGAGGCAACGAAGTCCTAAGGAGTTCATTTCGTAAAAATTGAACTTCTGCTGCATGTCACGTTTTTTTTTAAATGTAAACCACATACTCATATATTAGAAGACTTAACCCGCTGCGTTAATATTTCCACTGTGATTCTTAACAATTATGATTGTTACAAACTTACCAGTGGGTGCTATATCGTTCTACTGATAACCCGTAAAAATGTGTTTTGTTAACTAATTAAGCCTATTTTTCTTAAAAAACTTATTGTTGCTAATACTACTAATACTATTAATACCAACATCAAAAACATACGCAACGGTTCCTTTAAGGTTTGACTCCTTTCCCGTTTGTTCGCAGACAGTCGTCTGTTCGAATTCGTTGTTGTACATAATGTGCTTGTTTTCTTGCTGGATTAAAATATTTGATTATTTAGCTATAATATTGGGTTGTCACACAACACGCAGTTAAGAAAGGCGAAGCTAACAGAGGTTTCCTCTGAGTCCATAGAATGCCAAGTTCAGTAGTGATAGGCCTTGTAGTGGGCTTTACCCCAGACCTTTATGCATCTAAGGCGGTGAGTCGAAGGCCAGTCTACTCTTGTTACACGCTCAAGACCGGAATAGCTAGGCCTATTGGACTAAAGGGCTGAAGACCAGGGCCTTCAAATTCTGAGAGGCCACGTTGTATTGTAGCAGATACTTTCTGTATCTATAATTAATGTAAATCGACGTAGAAAAAAATATATTAGTAAATTATGCATGTACATGTATATGCTATAAAACTGATATTAATAGTGACTGATTGTAGATTTCACATATTTTTACATTTAATGTACTTGATACATCAACTATATTAGCTGCTGTCAATGGTGGTAAAATGTGTCTCTGCAATTCGTACTATGGAATGCACGTTTTTAAACAATATGATTGGGGTTTGCATGTCGTTTATGTAAGGATCTTGCTGAGTTGTATAGTAGCATTGGCCTTCGAGTTGGCTGATCCTGTCCTGCCTACTCTACGGCTCTGTCGACTATTTTCAGAGACCGATGATCGTCATATCACACCCGCCAGAGAAAGAGCCCACCAGAAGACGCTCAAGAAGGTCCTTAAGGCGTAAGCGGAGCCTCAATGACGACAGAGAGAGCTACAGACGGAGAGAAAGAAGCAGAGGACGGTCGCGAAAATCATCTGGATACAGCTACAAACAGTTATCAACAGCATCAACAGAATCGTTAAATGAACCGATAGGAACGTTAGAATCATTGGCGTCTATACCAGAAAGTCCGAAAATCGCTAAGTTACCAAAAACAACACGACCGAAAAAGGAACCAACAGGAAAGGCCAAGTCAACGATGCCTGTATCAGAAATACCTATTAAAACGCAGTCAATAACAATGACACCACCGTCAAATGATCCAACAGAAAGGTCAAAGTTACCGCCTTCAATTTCAGAAAGGCCAACCACAGCACAGTTACCAAAAGCAACACTACCGTCAAATGAACCAACAGAAAACCCAAAGTCACCACCGCCAATATCAGAAAGCTCGAACACAGCACAGTTACCAAAAGCAACACTAGACTCAATTGAACCAACAGAAAAGTCACAGTCACCACCGCCAATATCAAAAAGTCCAATCACCGCACAGTTGCCATAAACATCACCAGAGCCAAATGAACCAAAGGGAAAATCAAACACAATGGCGCCTATATAAGAAAAACCGTGCAAAACGCAGTTGCCAACAGCAACGAATAAACCGCGAAATCAAGCATAAAGAAATTCACTGTAAACTCATCATGTGCTATTTTTCCAGCACTAAGCCTCTCAAAATCATTCAATAGCAGTCAAACCATATGAATGAAGACAACTCATTGACCCCCTTAACTTTTGGAACTAGATCATAGGATTTTGTTCCAATACCTCGATAACTTTTCATGGTGACAAAGTCGGTTGAGACTTCTGCGACATGTTGTGCAGTATCGCCGTACTATTCTATGCCAGTGCGAACAACTTCGCTCTAACTTTGAAGTCCTATTCGTTTACTAATAATGTTATATACTCTGGCAATGGTTAGAGTTAAACGACCTTTATAAATGTCACTTTTTATGATCGATTACCGCACTACATGGCAGAAGGGATGTCAGGCATTTCAACTTAATCGCTATTTCCCATAATTAATTTCTTACAAGTCTGAAGTTATAATATCGATTTTGGCACGAGAAAGTAGAAAATTAACAGCGTAGCAGCGAAACTAGTCCCATTCTTCCAAATTTTTGCACCATAATAAAAGGGTTGCCATGGCAACCGTGTGATGACGTCACAATTATTTCTGTTTCAATGACTGCGTATTGAGCGAGACGACGCGTTTGAGGCTGACAATTAATCTTGTAAATAATGGAACAAAGGTAAGGACTTTGCCTGGACAAGACGGTTAGTACTTTAAGTCCTCGACGAAGTAATTCTTTGCCAATCTGATTATTATGGCTTCAACTACCTAGTTCATTATAGCTTATTACCGTTTGGTAACAGGCTTTGCGAAACTGAAACTTATTTCTATTATATTATAAAGTGCCTCTCATAGTACAACATAATCAGAGGTGATTCCAGTGCCAAGAACCCCTCGAGGAAAGAAAAGTCTTAATTAAGAGAACGTGCAGAAGCAGCTCTCTTATCAGATAAGATTTCAGCACGAGTCAGAGCAGGAAGGCTGTTCCATAACGAAGGGCCAACAATGTCTTTATATTGATTTATTGCCGTATTGTTAACAAGGCCTAGTTGCATGTAACTCAAACTGTACTAAGGGGAACTGACAGTTTCAGCCACTTATTAATGTTTTTCGATATCTCACAGATTTCAAACGTGGGATTGAACTTATCGACTTGCACACCGTCTAATTTGTTGCTTCAAACATTCGCCAGCGTACGATGCTGAAAAATTGAATTGGCTAGCAGTTGATGAGCACACTGGCTTAAAAATATAATCAGTGAGGCCAGGGAAAATTGTCTTTTCATAAATTTAATCGCTTTGGCTAAGGCACCTTCTGTCAGATTCACAGAACACAAGACAATGAATTATTCCTGTGACGATTCTAGTGTAGTATGTTCAACTACCTGAGTTGTCTTGGGACTTTGCACGGCAATCGTGATGACGTCAAAGTCGCTATTATCTAAATGACAGCGGGTGTAACAGCGATTACGTTAGATGACGTACCTTGTAAATATTATTAGAAAACAAACAAAATGTAGATAAATAGCTTTTACCGGATTAAAAGATGTGTCGGGCATTCACATTCACATTCAGTAAAGATTTAAAACCGATCTGAATATATCCGAAGCAAGGCGAGCAAAACTGCAACAATACTATAATATAATTATTTATCTAATTGTTAAGAATTGCTGCCGGAAAAAGGAAAACAAATTTTGGAAAATAAAGCACGACAATTGTGTCTTAACGCCACAAAAGTACGCGTGTTTCACCGCTGTTACTCTACGGTACCGATGCAACTTGATCCAGGGACGCCAACATGAATGTCATCTGTCAACTGTAGACCGGTATCAGTTGGTTGGTCCCACGTGTGTGCGTGCGCCCACCACCGGTGACTGTTTCAGACTACTGTGCATTGCTTTGTCATCTTATGTAATATAGTCTTAGGTGTTTTTACATCACACATTGGCTAGCGCAGAGATTGCCGGTTAGTAGATATCTGGAAAGGGCGCTATATAAATGTTCACAACATTGCATTAAATTCCAATTACATTACGTTTGGAAGGCATGGAAGGGCACCATCTAAAGCGTCAAAATACGCAAATTAAAACCTACATGCGTATACATACACACAGACATACATACATACAAAAATACATACATACGTACGTATATGCATATATACATACATGCATGCATACATACATACATACATACATACATACATACATGCATTGGTAAGTTTTTCAATTTTCAAGATTGAAGTTCAAGATCAGTAACCTGCCACTAATTATGTTAATATGTGACGTTTTCATAATGTAGGAATTGGACTACAAGACCGACCAAGATAATGAATATTTCTATTTCCATTTACCCTTGCAGGGATCAAATCTATTAGTAGGTTTATCAGCAGATGGAGAAGACGATGCTAGTCATTATAGTTTTGGCCATGACATCTCGCATTTTCGCTGGAAAGCATACAATGTTAAACGATTCCGTTACCTCTGTCTCAAAATTCGACGTAAAACGTCCCCAGATATCGCAATTTAACTTTTCCAAAAACACCAACACCCATAAAGGACTACAAAAGTATGATGCCAACGCTAGAATCGAAATATCGAGCGGACTTCTTAGCGGAACGAGAGGAATAAAGCCGACGGCTCTTATTCCCTCAAATCAGTTTCAACTGACACGTACACAGACACCGAGCATAACCAATTCAATCAAAAACTGGAAAAGGAAAAGGTTATGGATAGACCTGAGAACATTTTCCAAAGTTTTGACAAATGATTTAGTACTACTCGGGGTAAATGCGACGCAAATGGGTAATGCAATCGACAACGTTTCGGAAGGCTCCTTTCAGTCTAGAACGAAGTTTAGGGACATGATGAAAGTGCTATTTCATAAAAAACGTATCCCAAGCCTTGAGAAAAGTCCTTTGAAAAGCAATAGCACGTTTTATCATATAATGGCAAAGAGAATTTCTCAAGAACTGAGAAAAGGAATAAATAGCAAACGATTAATTCAGCATTACGAAACTTATCCGAATAAGGTACAGATAAACTCACTGGCCGTTATAAAATCTGTGGATTCAAAAACGTTGCAACTGGTAGCAGAAAGGTTGAAGTCTTCGGTTTCACAATTGATTACCAAATGCAGACAATCGAGGAAAGGTAAATCGTGGAGCTACAACACGTGTCACAAAAGAATTAGAACTGTTTTCAAGAAAATGTCAGAGTTCGAAGCCTTGAAGAATAGGAACGCAATCACCTTATTTAACTCAGTCAGCCGATTCAAACGCCTGGCGAAATCGATGGACGAAAGTGTCAAGGGACAAAACAAAGTAGACGCCGAAAAAGCGACACAGGACAAACAAAAGTCAGAGAAGGAATCAAAGCTGACAAAATCAACAGAGAATGAGAAACTAAAGGAGGCAAAATTGACAAATAACCTAGAAGAAACGCGGGCAAAATTGTTTTCACTTATCGTTGACAACGTGCTCAAAGATACGGATCCTGAACATAAAAAAATCGTCGAACAACAGAGAAAAGAATCGGATAAAGAGTTTGACGATCAAATGAACCAACTTCAAAGTCTGATATCGAAAGCAGATGAAATGAAGTCTTTTGCCGATGCTTTAGCTCGGCCATCACAAGTCAAAAATGCAGTAAAAACTATGATTACTAATGAGCCAGTACATCGGGCGTCGCGTGATACATCGAATGAAGCCGACAGAGCTGAGATGAAGAAAATTGCTCGGGCAAATGACGAGCTTCCTCCAAACATCATTGTTATCCGTTTTCTAACGACAAGTAAGAGCAACGATATAATATGAGGGTTGGTACGTGGGTTGGTGGGTGAATCTGGATGAATTGTTGGGGGATGTGCGGGCATTGGTTAGTTGGAATAAATTTTTTCGAAAACGAAGAGTTTATGTTAATGGTATTGATTAAATTTCGGCTGCTGATTTGGCTGTTATGCAGGCGTTCACAAATACATCGATCGCGTGAAATAACTGTTAACCGTAATAGACGCATATTCAGCATGCCATGCATCCATGCATAGTGGATCGTTCACTTAAATGGATTGGTAGCAGCGTGGAGGGTGGCAAGGCGGCTAAGTATGCGAATTTGGATGGTTGGCTGGCTTGCTGAGAACGTGTTATGCGGTTGGGTTTTGATTCGATGGGGATTTAGGTGAGTAAGGAGGTGGATGAGTATATAGTCGGTTGAATGAATTGATGAATGGATAGATGAATGGATAGATTAATGGTTGATGGATGGTTGAATAGATCAACGGTTGAGTTTTTGGATCGGTAGCTATTTGAAGGGTTGGAATTGTGGGCGTGTTGGATGGTGGATAGGTTGGATGGTAGGTGTAAATGTATGTTGGATGGATGGATGAGATTCTAACGATTTTAATTTGTCATTTCTTGTACACTGTGTCGGCCTATGTAGAATTCTCTACCTCATGAAGATATTGAAATTTCTTAGTAATTTGATACGGTTTTCTGTTTATGGATTTCATGAGTGTTGAGCCTCACGTTGAATATAAACAAATATTTCTGACATGTTTCAGCCATATATGCACTGATGAATTTAAATCAGTAAATTAGCTGATCCGCCGCCGCAAAACAGTTTTAAATTATTCTCATGCAACCGTGCATGCATAGTTTTGCATACTGGCACGAATGCATACACTCGTTGATGCATGAAAAGACACCCGATGGACGAATGAATGGATGAAGTTTGCATGAACGGATGACTAGATGGATTTATATAAGCATGACTGCTACAAGCTTAATGGATGGATGCATAAGTAGACGGATGAATGCTTTGAAGCATGCATAAATGAATGGAGTTACTGATTTTTTTGGATGCATTCAGCGATGTCGGTATTTATTGCAATCATGCATGGGTTCACATGCATGGCGATTGCGCGAATAGCCCGATATGTGGATGAATATATCGGGGCTATTACGGCTGTCCCCCATGGTCCACAAAGACTCTTTTTAAACTTGCCTTACAACTGTTCTCGTTACCCGTGCCGGGGTCAGAAGAGCTCCTGAGTAGTAGCCTTGAAAGGCTCCACAAAAATGTTCGTAATGAATGAATGAACGAACGAATGAACGAATGAATTCATGATATCATGAATATAGCGACACATAATTATGAGTGGACAAAAAGAATAGCACATCTGTAAAATGTTCCTTTTATTTTAGGGCCACCCTATAACGAAAACGTCACTTACGGTCTAATGGTCGGATTCGGTCTCTTCTTCATAATTGGAATGTAAGTAAATCTCTGTAAGCTGGTGGGATCCACGTAGGCGAAGCTCCTGGATTGCCTGGAAGCGCATGCGGGGTGCCACCAGAAGTCCGCGGGCAGAGGAACGAAGGGAAACCCGATACGGAATAGCCAGAAAAAGCCTATTATTATAGAAATACTATTTTTAAAACAGCGCTATAAAAGCACAAGGTTAGATAACGGCGATATGAAGACATCGTATAGCTGCCGATTCGATTGAAATATCAGACACTATTCATTATCCAATTGAAACCAGGTCCAAAAACAGTTCAGAAGAGCTTTTACCTCGAATCGTGATTGTAATCTCCAAATTTCCAAAGCGCCATTCGAAAGCCAAGCGCAAGGCATCAGCTTATTCACCAGCGCTGCATCAAATCAAATGGGCTGTCAAAAGGGTAGTCCGTGAAAGGGCAGAGTCCGGTTTCTAAGGGGTCAGAGCCGGCGATAGAGTAGCTGTTAAAGGGTGTCGCTTTGGTTGAGGTTGAATAAATGTACAACTGAGTCACTGACTGTTTTAATGATATGAGACTTTTGCGAATATGGGGTCTGAGAGATTTGTTTTGTTCGTTGGACGTGTTTTAGGAGCTGTATCATCATCATAGTCTGCCTAGACAACACCCCAGCAACTGTGCGGGAAAAGGTAAGAATCCCTAAGCACGTAGCATGCCTAAGGTCACATGCATAAGTTATCCCATTAATGCATTGCGTCCTTTTCTAAGGACACTTTTATTTTTATTTATTTTCACGAAAAACATTTTTGGCACTTGATCTCTCATTTTTCTAGTCTGAAGACATATGATAATAAATAGCACCGTGGAAAAATTCATGCATTAATGGGATAATTGACATGAATTCATCAGCGCCACATTAAGGCTAAAATATGGCCACACTCAAGGCACACTAAAGCCACACTAGAGTCACACCCAAAGCATACTAAGGCAACACTAAAGCCACAATAGACACACTAAAAGTCAAACTACATAAGCCACACAAGACACGTTAAAAGTCACACTTAGGCCACACTAGACTCACTAAAAGCCACACTAAGGCCACACTAGACACAAAGTGTCATGATAATCGCGTAAGGTAGACAAACTTCATCCATCATCAGACTTCAAACTTCAGCCATCTCGAAAATTAATATCAGATCAGTCAGTGATGTTGATCGCCATGCGATGCTGTCCCGTGCAGCCAGATCAATCGCCCTAAGAGTTAGACCCCAATTACGGGCAATAACAAAACCCTCAGCGCCAGTACACCTACCTATATGCATGCTCTACCAACTTCTTACGTCCCTGAGTTGCCTGCAATCATCAACTAGAGGTCCTTTAGCTGAGCCACAAAGCAGAACAGTTATGGGATCTCGCGCATTTCACCCCTCTGCGCCTAAGAAATGGAATGCACTCTATGTTCGTATCTCAAATTCACTTCCTTCCTTCAAAAAGCGGCTCAATACTCATTATTTCTCCTTGGCTTTCACGGAATTAGAAATCAATTTGCATCTTCTCCTGGCGCCTCGGATTTACATTTTTGTGTGACCTTGCGTGCATTATATATTCAATAAATTAATAACTAACACTAATTAGTAGTCAGTGCTCAAGTGAAATTAACGACGTGAGCCTGTGATCGAACTTAGGGCGCTTGTGCGAAAGAGGAAAAGTCGATGATTATTGTTCATAATTTACACCCAGCATACATTCATCAAAGCAGCCTTGATCCATCCATCGGACCCATTCACTTAGCAATTCATTCATTTACCCCTCCAATGATAACTGCGCCCCTTGGCACATTACAATACGATACAATACAACTGTAATTCGATATCGCCCTTCTTACATTATTAGTTCAGAAGTGCAGACACGCCTTGACGGCGCAACTGCAGTTGTAATGCAGAGCAATAATTTGTACGCGAAGGACCTGCTCAAGGTCCCTACACAGCGATTCCTCGGATCGCTCTAACCAATCGGCCACTGTGCCACACAATCGGCCACCGTGTCATATCATCACTTCTTATCACCTGTCGGGGATTATTTTCAGGATCGTTTGATCATCTTATCCGAAAACCCTTTTGACGGTCTCAACGAAGAGGAGCTGATAAGGAGACCAGCAAGACGAAGACGGAGCTACGATAACACCAGAGACCACTACAGATACAGAGACAGAGACAGGGACAGGGACAGGGACAGGGACAGGGACAGGGACAGGGACAGATACAGATACAGAGACAGGCCCAGGCGACGGTCGCCAATATCACCAAGCGAGAGCACCATAGAGTTGGAAGGGACAGCGTCAAGGATGGCACTCGAAGAAACCGACGACATACGGCAGTTGTCGGATCGTTCAATCAGAAGATATTTATCGACGTTTGAGATGAGACCAGCGCCACGTCAAAGCGACATAGAGTTACAAACACGAGCGATATCGGCAACTGACCTAACGTTGCCAGCTTTATCAGAAACTTCAAGCAACATACAGCTACGAACAAGACCGAAATCGACAAGGGCAGAACCAATATCTACGATGTCGTCGATATCAGTAAGTCCAAGCTACATACAGCCACCAACAATAACGAAGCCTTCAACAGCAAACACAGGAAAGCCAAAGTCACCGACTCCGCCTTTATCAGAGAGCCCCAGCCCCATACAGCTACCAACAATAACGAAGCCTTCAAAACTAAACACAGGAAATCCAAAATCACCGGCTCCGCCTTTATCAGCAAGTCCAAGTTCCATACAGCTACCAACAATAGCGATGCCGCCAACTAAACCATAAAGCAATTTACTGGAAACTCACTCGTGTATAATTTCGTCAACGCTATTGGGGCTCAAACATATATAAATGATGATTGCTCATTTACCGTTTTGGCTTATAGAACCATCTTAAAGGCTTTAGCAAAAAACTAGTGAACTTTCTTTAACAATTTTCGTCGTGACGAAACCAGTTGTGCAGTTCTGCAACTTGTACGATTTCTTTTCATAGTACAATGTTGTGTTAATGTGAAGAAGATCGCTAAGTAGCACAGTGTATTCGAATCTATTTTCTCCTGATGCTATATATATAGCTAGTCCTTATAGTTTCGTTGTGTGCCCTACTTCTAAAACCGTCTGTTTCTGATTTATTCCTTAAAATATTCACGTGTTCCTAAGTTCCTTCATATGTTCGGCAACAAGCTCTCCGCTGTCCGCTGTTGTAAAGTACAAGGTCATAGAATGGCAATTCTTCATGTTGAAATCAAATGTATCTTTTAAGCATTCTATAATTCCGTTAATAGCTGCTAAATTTTGTCGACAATCATCGGATGCATTTTATCGACAAACACGAATAAAAAAATCTGCACAGTGATTCTCCAAAAATCTACATCTTCAATAAATCCACTCAAGACCCAATTGGCACTATTTCGCTTTGAATGTTTGTGCAGCAAAGGCTACGATATTAGCATTAAGAGTTTGAACCAAAATACCACCCTTTGCGACAGGTGCTCAATCTCCATTATCACAGAAAATGACGGTGGCGTTGATGATGATGACGATGATTATTATGATTGTAAATAGAGTAGCAATAATCACGAGCATGAACTGTGACAGCGTCTTTTTATTCACCACAAAGTGCACTAGGTAGTTAACGAACGACCAATCGGATAGTTGGGTACAATAGGGAGTATAAAGCCCCAAGAAGGACATATGTAAGTCCCGCATGTACGTCCTTCAATAACAATAATTAGGGCTGTTACTTTTTCGCTATCGAAAAGTGAATAATTCACGGTTAAAATCACAGAATTCGTGGAGTATACGCGGTCAAATGTGTAACACAATAAATAAGTTAATAACTAAATATAATCAAAGACCATTCATGACAATAATGGCGGGTGCTGTTGCTGCGATGTCTGCTTTGCAAACACAGGTGAAAGAGCAGGTTGCAAATCTTCTCTTTTCTTCTTTGCACTCTCGACATTCTGTGTTTTGCGCTTGTGAACGGGACGTATTCAGGTGCTTAGTGCAACTGTCCCTCCGATTAAATTCGACGTGCACATTGCATGTTCTGCAAAATAGTAGATCGCAGCTCGTCGCGCACCTGAAACGTGCCGGACTTTAGCTGATCGTCTTTCTCTAGCCACCGACTGTTTTTCGCTCGTGAAGTCTTAACTGATGCTTAGAGCCTTTGCCTTTATCACGTCAAAAACACGAGCAGCATGAATAACTGTGAAATTCGCGGTCATTGGCGGCAAAACGGTAAAATTCGCGGTAGTGTCGAAAAATCGCGGATTTTGCGAATCCCGCGATGACAGCGAACACTTTACAACCCTCGCATTAATAACAAGATCATGATCGAGCATTTACATAAAAATAATTGTATTATGCAGGTATAAAAGGCCATTCAGCGATTCCGAGGCGCACCTGACCCAAGTCAGTGCTATTTCTTACGAATAAATGGACTTAGGGCGATACAAAGGAAAGAAAGACCGAGGAGCTTAGGCCGCAGTTCCTTCAGAAGATGGCTCCAGCAAGAGCGACCGACATAAACAAAGCTTCCAGTTTGGTCATCTATAATGATGTCGACATCGGCAAAATTGATGATGACAATTGTCTGTAAGCAGAAGCTTCTGTAGCGCACAAAGCTTCAGCTGTAGCCTGTATGGAGCAGGGAATGACACTGGGAGGGTATTCCCATATTTAGGCAGAGATATTGAAAAGCCCGTAGGCTTACTACACCCAGTTCAGTTCTAGTTTTAGGTTTGACCAGAGTCATAGGTAGAATGATGATGAAGATGTGAATAATGAACGCTGTAGTTTTGAAAAGGATGACGATGATGATGGTTATGATCACTGATAATCATGATGACACCACGTTTCGTCACTACTGTAACCGCGATATTGACAACGATCTTATAGCTAAAAGAAGTCTACAATATGTCTTAAGACAATAGAGACAGCGGACAATAGAGGTAGATAGCAAAAATACTGGTAAATGGTACAGATAAAGTCTCTGAAGGACTTCACCGACCGCTATTCCACAGCGGTCCATTAATTCTTGTTATACTTAACCATAACGTCACAATAGCCTTCTCCCACAATTTCTCGAAGAGGTTACACTGGTCACTCACGTTTCGTCATTACTGTAACCACGATGACGTCACAATTACCCTAAATCACAACTTCTCAAAGAGGACTGGGAGCTAGTCTAACCTCAGCAAGCAACTAGACAAGATATATCCGACTACAGCAATCAAAAGGTTAGTAAATTCACGTCTTTGTGACTGTAGGACTTATTGATTTTACGGACCGTTGAATACCAGGTCATACCTTAGAATTGTACGCAAATTTAAGCAAAACTATAGAAGAACGTATTCGACGGATCTTGATTCATAATTATTTTAACATTATTGGATTCTTGCAGGCAATAGCGCTGTGTTCTTGAACATATCATATAGTCACTACTGTTACTAACATATAAAGATACTGAACTGAACCACGCAATACAGCACCTTGATATAATACGCCACATTTTATTACTACATGACACTATGCTATCCATATACTACAACATGCTGTGCTCTTCTTTAGAGGTCCACTTGCAGGAAACGGGATTCCAGTTGGATCACACAACCGACAAGCCCACAGTCCATTAAGAGACCCTTTCATTCATACCGGGTGCGAATGAGCTGTTAAGTTATTATATTAGTTATGAGCTGTGACTCTGTATATCACATTGTTGCCACGTGTAACGTATCTCCTCTCTGTAAAAGGTGAGGAGGACTTGTCCCCCTCGATCTCCTCGAGATCACCGTCTCTGATACTGCATGTATTATTGTTTAAGGACATCATCATGAAATACCTGAACATTTTCATTCGCACAACGCTGGTGCTAGCGGTCGTCGTCCTCCGTTTGCCGAACGATTCTGTTTCTGCGCACCAACAGCAGAAATCCAGCGATTCTGCGCGTCCGAGAGTCGGAGAAAGTCCTGCACAAACGACCCTCGCTGACCTGTCGAAAGATCTGGATCTGGAGAATGACGACGAAGAAGCCTCAAACGTCGTTTTCCTGTCCGACTTCTCCTCAACAAAGAAACCAGTTCTAAAGTCATCGACACCTGGAACAACTCCTCGCGATTCGTCTGGTACTCAACGGTCGGAATCGGTGGACAGGAAGTCCTTTGGCTCTGCTCCACATGGAGAGGAAGCTGGGAAGATTGAAGATAACACGCACAGTTTGCAACATGCTACCAACCAGGACCGTCCGACAATAGGTAATACGATGCACAATATAACGTACGCGTCAACTGTGAGGACTGCTTACCAGAACGTCAATAGCCTCGTACGGAAATCGACCGGCGACGTTGTTTATCTCGGCCAATCAAACCGTTCCGTGAACAGTTTGAATGGAAATGGCGGCAATGGAAATTTATCAGAGGATGTCCCCAGGGATGTCGGTTCTGGTGACACGGAAGAAGCCGAGGAGGAACGGTCGACGGATGGTTCCGGGATTCCCGGAGAGAGAACTCCCGGTGGAAACGCGGCGAGGCTGGTGAAGAGAGATGCGGGCGAAGAGGCGGTGATATCGGATGCTGGAGAGGATGAGATTGAGGAGCGTGGGGCGTTCAGTGTGAGCGATGAGATCCAATCCACAACTGAGGTCTCTGGAGGTACAACGGAAGTCGAGAGCAGCACAGGTGGAAGTAAGTAAAGAAGACGGTTGGACTCACTCACCTGCCTGCTTACTCACTCACTTAATCACTTGCTCAATCACTAACTCACTCACACACTCACTCACTTACAACATTATTTGCTACACGTTCGATATACTATATTAATATTGTCCACAGTTTATCATACATTATTCAACATTGTAGATCGTTATAGATCGGTTTCTGTTGCATATTCAACATTTTATGCTGCACATTCGACATACAATATTACTGTTTTGGCAGGTTCCAAACCAAGGACGGGGTCAGGATGGTCGAAGGATATCGTCATCTCCTTTGTTCTTCTTCTATGCTGCTTCATCGAATTAATAGCGGCGTGAGTCGCTACATATACCCTTCACACTTCATTCGCTATTGCATATTCAACAGTTTATCATGCATATTCAACGGTTTATCATGCACATACAATAGTTTATCAGTTCATCATGCATATTCAACAGTCTATCATGCATATTCAACAGTTTATCATGCCTATTCAACATCTTCTATCGCATATTCAACAGCCGATGTTACATATTCAACATTACATGATGCACATTCGACATCCTACGCAACGCATTCAGCATCTCATTTTACCAATTCAATATCTTGTATTACCAATTCAGCATTTTTGACACACTTAATATTTCATTGCCCATATTCAACATCTCATGTTTACATATCTAACATTTTACATTGAATATTGAACATTTCTATGTTAATACTCAGCATTTTAAACTGCATATTCAACATCTTATACTGCACGTTAAACATCTTATTATTACATATTCAACATGTTGTGTTACATATATACAACACCTCATACTGCGTGTTCAAGATTTTACATTCATCATTAATTTTGTGTGTGCATTCAGGTATACAATGTTAATTGTCATCCCAAATTCACACAGCGTCACCTCAGCGAAAAACAAATCAGGTTACATGTATGTATGTTTGTATGTGTGTAACTATCGGCGAATGTACGAATATGTGTATGTGTTTATGCATGAATTCGAACATATGTATATGGATGCGTGTATGAAGCCCTTTGCAAGTACTGTAGCTCACATACAGGTATCGCAATCAATTATGTATAGATTCTGAAGCGTAACTCGTGGTGACTGTTTTATTAGGATTCTCTTTGTCTGCAAAGACCATCTCTTTGTTTCCGACAAGCAACCAGCACCGACATCGCTGGCTCCACCTTCACCAATGAAACCCCCCGGGTCACCATGGGCGCCAGGGTTACCAGGGGTACCATGGATACCAAGAGTAGCAGCAACATCATGGACATCAGGGATACCAAGGGTATCGGCGACATCAGTGACACCATGGATACCAAGGGTTCCAGCGACATCTGGGACGCCAGAAGCACCAGGGATACCAAGGGCACCAGTGACATCAGAGGCACCAGCGACTGCAAAGGTACCATCGACTCCAGGGACACCATTGGTACCAACGGCATCCCCCGCATCAGTGACACCACCGAAGAGAAGGCAAGTAAGAGCGAAGACTTTACTCACAGGAGTTGAATAGATTCAGCAACAGATTTAGATAGTCATAAGAGCAGTTCATCATGAGTTATTAACATGTTCTAGGTTAGTTTCCAATGTTTTAACGTTTTACTGTACGTCCTCTAAACCACTTGTAAGCAAATCCTTTACTACAGTGGTGGAAATAATTATTGCATCGCCCTTGTGATCAAAGCTCCAGGTGGTGCAACGAAATATTAAGATGTACTGAATAGAAACGATGAGTTTTTCTAATATTTTTCCTTGTATTATCGACCAACCGACATTCCTACAGATACGTGTAACCGACTGAGTTCATGGCTGTTTGAAGAATAATTTTAAAAGTAATTTGATTGACGTTAATAAGAAAACTTATATTTAAATGTGTTAAACCGATTTTTAGCCTTTTTGCTGGGTGATGCAATAACCATTTCCACCACTATATGGCATGTCAAGTCTCGTGTGATACGAGAAATTTCACGCTATATAATTATGAGCTCCGTCGATCAACGAACCTGAATAGACAAACACAAGTCTGGTTTCATTTGATGTTGTAGTGAAACGTTACTTTGATATGAATGCCTGGCTCTGTATTTACTAGTGCATTTGTTTCGGTTTTTTCCTTTTAGGCCGTTGCAGGAGCGAAAAGTGTGATCGCGAAGATAATATCGTCTAAGAAGTAGAAACGTCATCTGGGAAACTGCAAATATTATTTAGCATGCAGATATTTCATTCAAGCATAGCCTCATCGAGTGTGTATAACATAATTCATGCGTAACGTCGTCGTCGACATTTCCTACTAGCATTGGAATCGAACAAAGAGGCTGACTATAAAAGTAGTATTATCTAAGGCAACTGCAATTTGCCATCTACAAATGGTGAAAGTCTGTTGGCGTACGTTTTACCAGCAGAACAGGTTTCTTCTATACTAATTCTACTGTACCGACTTATTTACGCGCAATTAAAAATCAAATAATGAAACGACGAAATGCACGACACCGTCCTTGCTCTATTTTAAATCCACTTATACATACACACATACATCCATAGATGCATGTATACATGAAACGCGCGCCAAGCGTTGTAAGTGCTGACCCCTCAGGTAAAATAGTAGTTAAATAGCCATTACAGTCAAGGTAAACTGACTTTGTATAGCGCCCTCTCAACATCGCACCTCAATGTTGCTCTGGACTCAACCGACAGAAAGGAAAGAAGGGAAACCCTGCGAGGCGACGCATTGCGAAGGCCAGCCTCCGTGTCTAACCTCAGGAGCTCGGAAAAGATAAAGATGACATTTCACATGTTACTAAAACGATGCTGCCACACACTTAAACTCCACACCACAGCAATAAAAGGACAAGCTACATTCCACTCTATTCGACACTCCTCCACCGCTTGAACTCAGACAGCGCCAGTCTCAAGTCTGGATAAAGCAGGAGGGCGACGCGAATGATCTTTGTCGTCACACGATATCGTTAAACTGCAACGTCTACTAGCAATACTATGATCGAGCGACAACAGACTCCGTTATCGAATATCTCTTAGGCAACGACAATTACGTCATAATTGCTTGTTGTTTATTGCATCGCGCGTGAGAAGCGGAATGAGTCGAACAGTCTGTTAAGACGAAACTCTATCAGGTTTATATGAAACGTAACTAACATTGTAAAACCGTCTCAACTGTTAACGAGAAAGCGTTCGTTATTCTTGCCTTTCGGAAAAAGAAGGCGATCATCCTTTGTAAGGAATTTTCAATTGTTGGTAATCCTTAGGTTTTCATTTCAACTGGAGGCTTATGTTAAGTTTAATGCCTCGTGTTTGAAGTGATGTTACTGTATATGGGCTTGATGGCTGAAGGGTATATACTCAGGCACAGCAGATTTTTAATTAAAGTATTTACACGTTTATGACTGGCGTCTCCAAAATGGGACGCTTGACTTACTTGTTATCCAAGGTTGCACAGATCAACCTTTACAGAACCATGCCGCGCATTGCCCAAATTCCTAATTTAATCGACTAAAACAAAATTGTTAACATTAATTTAACCAAAAAAAGAAACCATAATTCTTTATGCAGTTCAATTCTTTCGAAAGGTCAATTCCCTTAAAGAGAGCTATAAATATTCTGAGTTTCGTTTAATAATTTATCGTTTAATTAATCGTTTATAATTTATTTGATGATTGTTGCTAATGACTAGAAAACGGTTGAAGCAATCTAATCCCATATTTAACAAACATTCCGTCCCCATAGCGTAATTCTAGTTTCAATTTTCAGGCTCCCAGTGCTACCTAATCAAAGGCGATCCCAGTACGAAGAACCCCTACAGGAAAAAGAATAGTCTTAAGAGAACGAGCAGAAACAGTAACTGTTGTGCTACCAGATAAGATTTCAGCACGAGTCGCAGCAGAAGGGTTGTTCCATAGCGAAGGACCAGCAGAGGTATAGAAACGATTCTGGGCTGCGGCAGTTCTAGACAGAGGTATTAGAAGGTCGTGTCGGTCTAAAGAGCGGAGAGGACGTCCAGAGGTGGCCGATATAAGTTGCCTGATAAGATCACAAGGATAGAGCAGAGCTTGACTCAAAAACCTTTCGTGTAACGTCTTCCCCAAGTGATCAAAATTAATTCACAGTTATAAGGCGCTGTTTTAAATGCGCACAAATTATAATCTGATGAATCCATGCTTTAATACATAGACATAACCAGAAATAAGTAAAGTTGGTACTTCTGGCCAGTGTGCATCATCATAACATTCTCAACTCAATAGGGTATCTTGCGCTGTCAAGACCCGTTTCTCTGGTTGAAGGGTCTAACCGCGAATTCCTCTTTATTCAGAAGGGTATGCACCTTCTGGCTGAAGATTCTTTCCTGTAAGGCATGGCTCAGGACGTTCTCTTCCTGTTCTGGCTTGTCTTTTAGCGGAAAAACCGCTGCGAGCCATTTAGAAAGCGGACATAATTTTAGGGACACTCAATTTTGTTAAACCGGATGATTTAAATAGTCTGCAGATTTAATTAAAATTATCCTGCTGTCACTTGCCTTGCGTTGTAACCTTCTTCGCAGAACACCGATATGAAATGCTACGTCGTCGGTCTTCAACGCGCCTTACTCATCCTATGCATCCTGCCACGGTCCCACGCCGCTCTGAGCAAGATAAACAGTCGCGTCCAGCGAGTGGCGCCACCCGAAGTCCTCGCAGGGGACACCACCACAACGCCAATCATTCAGACAAATAACATAACAACGGAAACTTCTACTGAATTGAAATCGGCGTTGCCTTATAGCACGACGGAGACGACTACAGCTGATAATTCTGACAACGAGAAAAATTTACCGAGTAAAACCTCGCCATTGACAATCGAAACTGCGACAACACACCCAAATGAATATCTAGCGCCTAATTGGGATGGGATTCTCAGCATAATCACGGGAGAGATGACGACGATCGCGACAGGTACTTATAATGACGAAGCAGTAAAACAGTTACAGAAATCGGACGTAAATATTGCGGAAGGTGCGCGCAGGCTGAAGACACTCACGCCCAAAAGCTTCAACATATCTATTCCGCCGCATGCAATCATCGTCGAAACTGGAGAGGAGAGCGAGACTTACACCAAAAGATTCGGTGAGACGTTGGAAGTTTGTGACTCCGTTTTGCAACAACAGCAAAACCAATACGTATTAGTAATAATTCTGTCGTCTCTCTCCCCATTCTGCACTGTGGAATACGCTTGCTCTGTTATCAGAAAGAAATGGGTTCGGGTCGCCTTGTAGATGATTACAGTGCAGAAACCTTGATCAAGTCTTTCGTTCGCTGGTCCTTGGTGAATGGTCATTAATAAATGCGCCTAATAGTGGATGTAGTAAGAGCAACAGTAGTAGTAGCGGCAGTAGTAGCAGTTGTAGGGGAAGTAACAGTAGCAGTAGTTTTTTCCTGCCTTAGTGGTAATGTCAATAGTTGTAGTAGTAGTAGTAGTAGGTGGAGTAGTAGTAGTAGTAATTATAAAACTCCGCAAAAAAAGAGCGACACTTGAGAGGTCTTCGAGTTAAATTCGGGGCTATAGTGTTAGTAGTGGTGGAATCAGTGGTAGGGTGTAATAGTATTAGTAATTGTAGGCCTACTAGAACAAGCAGCAGTGGAAGTGGTGGGTGGTGGAGTAGTGGTAGTAGTATTAGTTTCTGTTGCCAAATCAACAGTCGGGATACTGAATGATTGACTGATTTGTTGCCTGAATTGATTGCATTCATTCGTACAGGCATTGACCGTTCTGCTCTTCCGTTAGTTTATGTTCCACAGTTTTCTCAACTGAAGCTGGAGTGTTCCACCAGAATGTCGTCTCTCTCCCCATTCTCCGACTTCCAATGGTTCGTCGGAGACGAAACAATAACTGAATCGCAGAGGGTCACTAACGCTCACATCGGAAGTCAAAACCAGTTGATCTTCGATGCCATCGTCGACAAGGACTCGACACAATATTCATGCGATGCAGTCATAGACGGAGTATACTATCGCAACGTAATAGACGTGCACGGTAAGCTGCATGTTCTACATCACAAGCCAACGCTTTGCAATACAACGTAATGTAATCGAACACTTATACAGCGCCCCTTCAAGGATTTTATTTGTTCTTAAATTTGATATTGACCTTCTTCCAACATTTTTTGCTCAGAAGTGCACACGCCCGACGGCGCAATTGCAGTTGTACTGCAGAGCAATTGGGCGTGAATGACTTGCTAAAGGTCCATACACAGTGACTTCTCGGACGAGAGTCAAACTCACTCACTCAGCGCAAACTGAGCCTTACGGGCCGACCGCTCTAGCTAATCGGCCACCGTGTCACACAATGATTTCTACCATGTGCATGCCTAAGTGATGCTTTAATGTCATTACTATAAAATAATTATTTTACAAATTGCACAGTAAGCTGAAACAGTCGCCAGTGGTGGGCCCACGCACAATCGTGGACGAACCAACCAACGAATTCCCCTAGGCAGCTCACAAATGGAATTGATGTTCAGAGTTTCTAGGTCAAGTACAATGCAAAACAAAACAATACAATACAAACAATGCCGGTTACTAAAGTGCGCTATGTCAGTATTTTGTTTAGCTAAGTTGGCGTACAACGAAGTCTTAACTAACATTAGAGTACGTCACCTAATGGGTCAAATGTCACAATAATTTTTACCTCACGTCTTATCTTGTCTTTAATTACCTTGTTCGAATTACCTTGTTTCATCGACCCATATGGATGTTATTTTTTTAAATTTATTCAGATATTTGATACTGCAGGGCAATTGTGCGCGAAGGACTTGCTCAAGGTCCCTATACAATGACTGACGCCTCGGACGAGGGTCGAACCCGCTTACTCAGCGCACACTGAGTGTTAAGGGCCGACCGCTATAACCGTTCAGCCACCGTGCCATACATAATTACATGAATGTATGCATGACATGTGCATATTTATGCGCGTGTATACATATGTATGTATCAGGAAAACAATACAGCGCATTTCTAGTATCTCACAGAGGCGTCATCTACAATTACACTATAGCAACATCACGTCGCATAGCTATGCAGGTTTTTTTAGGCGCCCTTGCAGTGGTATGGCCGCGTTTACGGAGCTCTATAAATCGTCGTCATTATTATTATGCACCTCAACTAGAAACGGCTTCAGTGTGAAGCATTGCTTAACCAACGGTGAGTAAGACGACGATTGCGGCCGCAGCATATGATACCACTGCCGCCGAAGATGTCCCGTCGCTATACAAGTGGAAACTGTTTCAGTTTAGCGACACTTAGCGATAGCAAATGTCATTCGCATCGCTCTCCTCCTTTATGCAGGCTTGGGACTGGCACTGTCAGAGTACGAACAGTAATGTAAATGTG
Source organism: Bimastos eiseni (assembly GCA_959347315.1). Lineage (NCBI taxonomy): Eukaryota > Metazoa > Annelida > Clitellata > Crassiclitellata > Lumbricidae > Bimastos > Bimastos eiseni. The sequence continues at coordinate 3,559,341 of OY365822.1, forward strand.
ATGTGAATCTTAGAAAATTTCTCATCGCAACCCACGTCGGGGAGACCAACTTATTCACCGGCACGCGTGACAACTCTTGCAGCGCACGATGCCTTGGCGCTATTAGATTTCACAATTATTCCGTCGAAATGCTAGGTATTGCTAGAAGAGGATTGGGCCGCCGACAGAAATTCCTTGACCTAGGCAGGGCAGTCAAGGCTATCTAATTATCATCTTTAGGCTTTATGGTGAACTGTATTGCGGGTCCGGCTCTGGCCCCTAGAAATCCGCCGAGCCCTTGGTATTTGCCCTCCCCTCTCCACAATTACCTTATCCAACCCTGACATATGTTATTTTGTATTATTGTCCTGTTCATTTTTAAACATTTAGTTTACACTCATGCCGATGTCGTCGGTGAATTTCCGTTTTGGTTCGTGACCACTAGTTGTAACGATGAGATGGAGCTTGGCCTCATCGATCAATTTCAGAACATCTTCTGCGCACAGACTCGTGAATGTCAATTTCGGTTTTCAGTTCTCTGTAGCAAAACGCCATGGACAGAACAGGTGCGTTCGGTGCTGATTGATTTGGTCTAGCTGAAAGACGAGAGTATGATTTCGTGGCCGTAGGATAATACTATATATATATATATATATAGAGTATTATCCTACATAATATTATTTAAAGACATGTACCTATATCTGCATATATTATAATATCTACAGTACATATCTGTACCTGTATCTTCTCTATGCATATTTCAAATATCTTTCAAGGCTGCCTAGTGAATAACCTTAATGCATGTTATAAAAAGGAATGAGGAGGTATAAGGATCGAAGAATAAAGGGCAGAATGGCACCTTGTATGGTTGTAATACGGTAAAATTCTACTTCTCTATAATAGCATGTAATCATTCTTTTATAGTATGACTTGTAGTCATGTCCATAGACATTTATATGGCGCATTACAAGAATCACACGAAGGCGTTAAATACTGTGGTTTCAACAGATAAGCTCTCATACATGCATATTATATACAAATGCATACACTGTACTTGCAAGCGATGTCAAGCATGCATACATACATACATAATATTATATACATGTCTCAGGCAATGTGTGAAACAAGAATTTAGTAAAATGCCTAATTTCTTATATTTTCGAATTATGTGAAATCACCCACTTACACTTACGATTAGAGTTAGAGTTAGGGTTAGGGTCGGGGTCAAGGTTAGGGTCAGGATATAGGTTAGGGTTAGTGTAGGGTTAGGGTTTAAGATATTGCCTAGGCATTTTACATAGACCCTAGTTCCACACATTGCCTGTAGCCTATTATAGATGCAGATTGATTGGCGTGTTGATGACTGAGTATACCTTTATAGAAACAGAAAGATGAAAAGAAGGCCACTGTACAAGTGCTCGTCACCAAGCCCATTAGCCAAGCCTTCAAGACTCCCAACTGTAACGAAGAGTGTGTTTTGAGAGCCAAAATCGAGAACATCTTCTCAGAGGTACGTATGCATTTTACAATTAAAGAACTGAATCATCAATAATTTTAGTCAATATACAGTGGTTCCTAATCTTTTTCGACTTATGGCCACTTTTATTAAGTTGGAAGACATGATGGGCCGCAAGGTTAAAAAAATTATTTTAGCGACTGCTTGCATGCATAGACTAACTTTGTGATTATGATATGAAGCGTATCATATGCTATGAAAACTTGACATAGTGCCTCGTCAAGAAATGCACATGACCATTTCATGCAAGTGTTTCTTGCACGCAGCCATTATTACTCCAGCATTTCAGAGAAACTTAAGTTTCCTTGTTACGATCATCTGTATACTGACCTGCGTAACGCTTAGTTTTCACCACCATCTCATTACGCGATGGAAATTACTAATTACAGTACAATTACAACAAAGTAGTCGCTATTAATGTTTCCTCTCATCAGCTTCTAAGCAGCCAATTAGCAGTAGGGATACGAGCGTCTTGCACAGTTGCCAAACACTTACTTCAACTCCTGTTAAATTTGCTATAATCTATTAGGTACTGCTAAGACATTATAATTGCATTGAAGCAAGTCGGTTTGGATTAAAATACTACTACTAATATTACTATATACATACATTCATACGTGCGTAGCCTACGTTTGTAAACTTACATACTAGCATGGATGCATATATACGAAGATAAACAATTTTACACAGACATATATATATACATGCATGCATACATACATACATACATATACTCAATGTCATGCACCCATGCATGTATATATTCATACATAAACATATACATATATATATACATGCATGCGAACACACGTATATAGACCTATTCTCTGCTGTTTCCAAACCACCATCACCGTGACAGTCCACGTATCCATGTAATTAGCTACGCTTGAGTGCCAGACGGCTAGCAATGAACGCAATGTGGCACTGAATAACAGATGGACGTCGTTGCCAACGCCTTCACGAAGGTTGCTGCGACAGTCAAATCTGCGCACACTTGCGAAGAAGGCAGATGCCCCATCGACTACGTCTTCCTACCAGCAGTTACATTCCAAAACACGAAAGTCGCTTACATCTGTAATGCTGGATATATGCTATACGAGAGGTCCGCTTGCGGTGAGAACTAGTCTAGAATATTAATACCTATATCCATCTACATGTCCGTCGATCATTCTACCCATTTTCTTTATCTGTGGCGTTATGTTTGGGTCGCGAGGCCTGGCGAGTCCCTCATAATGTGTCGCTATATGAATTAGCAATTACCATCATCATCATAATGCGTTCGTTGATCCGCCATGCATCCATCCATTCAGCCAGCCAGTCAGTAATCAGCCAGTTAAATTGCTCACTTAATTCATTAATTTCAGATCAACGTATCTACGAAAGCATCTATTAATGAGTGCGTCCAGTCAACTCCGCATACCGATTGGTGTCATTGTCATCATTAACTTCTTATCTTTTTTTCACTGGTTCTTCATTATGTCTTGGCAATGAAATTAAATCACTACTTTTGTAAATGTTTTAATTGTTTGTCATTTATCATTTCTTGCATGTGAATTTTGTTTCTATTGTCTTGTTTTGCCGAATAAATTACTTTGATTGACTGAATAATTATTTCACTCAGTCAGTCGGTTAGTCTTACGCATCTCATTCATTCATTCATTCACTCACTCACTCACTTATTCATTCATTCATTCATTCATTCATCCATTCATTCATTCATTCATTCATTCATTCATTCATACAGTCATTCATTCAGTCAGTCGGTCAGTCGGTCAGTCAGTCAGTCAAACAGTCAGTCAATCAGTTTGTTGATCGTGGTATAATGAGGTTGCATCGCAAATTGCAGTTCCGTGCTTTCCCGGTAAATACACACCAAATCGTGGTGCGAACGAGGCTTGCATCTCTTGTCCATTGCGAACCTACCAACCGAATACCGCGTCGATCGCATGCAAACACTGCCCCAACTCAACCGTCAATGCGACCGTCATCGGTGCCTCAAGTCTTGATGACTGCCCGAAACGTAAGTTAACTGGTTAAGGATTTCTGTAATGTGATGGAGCAGACAGTAAAAATGAGTACAATAAGGTAAGCTATGATACGGCAAGGAGATATAAGAAGCTAAGGTATGGCATGGTATGACAAGGTAAGATTACTAGGATTACTAGCGACATGGTCGCATAAGAGCTTGGAAGTAAGGTAAGGCGAGGAGAGGAGAGATACGAATATAGCGTGACGTACATTACGTAACGTACATTACGTAACGTACATTGCGTAACGTACATTACGAACAATTCTATCCTCATTATTCTTTTAATGCATCTTTCGTCCTCTTTTCTCATTGAATGACCGTACCATCTCTTTCTAGCCTCTCGCATTTTGTCCAGTAATACATGCCACTCCCACCGTCTATACCGTCTTCGCTCCTTTTCTGATCAATAGGTGATACTCCAGATATCCACCTCAGCATTCTCATCTCCGTTCTTTCCAGTTATTCCTTCTTCTCTCCTCACACAATGCGAAATGGTTCTGTACCGATTGTTCGATAGTCCGAAGACTGCGTGGTGTCCGGTCGATAAGTGATAAGATTGCTGTTTTAATACTGGCTTGATGAAAAGATTTTTTTTCCTAGAAGCTGGATTGCACCATTCTCTTCATTCATCCAGCTTCTATTTAAGCATTATTCTTTTCATTTCAATCCAGCTCCAAGTTTGCACATTCTTTTCATCCATTAACCCAGTTTCTAGTTAAATTAATGTCGGAGTATAGAAACTTCGAACCATCGAGCCTTCTTCGGACAATCTAATTTTCGGACTATCTAGCATTTGGCTCATCGAGCGGACACCTACGAAAACGAGTAATTCAGGGTAAGTAATGTAGGGCAAGGTTGGGGAAGTAAATCATGATAGTAAAGTTGCAATTGGTTGATGTCAAATAGGTGAACTAATGCAAAGAAGTTATGCACCTTCGGGCAATAGATAAGGTTACGCCAGAGAAGTTCGGGAGTAAGTTCTTGCTGAAATATTATTTTATAGTTCTCGTAGTGTTTTCGTAGTGTCTCCTTGTTTTCTGAACGTGTGCGAATAGTAAAGATCCAAGCATTGTTGAATTGAACAGCTGAAACACGCAACCGCTGTGCAACTGTAATGGGAAAGTCATATAAGCTTAGGCCTATACCTGTACCAACGCACGTCAGACAAACTAAACAAAGCTCACCGCCCACCGTTTATGACACTGCTCTTTCACAAATCCCACCTACCTTCCTTCTTTTTTCCCTTACCTCTTTCGCCGTCTCAATTCTATGCGCCATCCACCTTTGATGTTTTACTTCCCGACCCCTTTCAATATTGACCTGGAGACTAGTTAGACATTCCAAGCCTATTTAACTTGTTCTGACTATGACGCCTAGGCTTTAGCTTGTACCCACAAGTTCCCTTTTTGAAATCTCTAAATTGTGATTGACGTAATCGTAATCGTGACCTCAACATTTCCAAAGCGCCAACAAAAGCGAGGTCGCGGAAACCAGATTATACGACTACGATAGTTTAAAAATTTCTTTGTTCAGTAATTAGTTGAAAACTGTTTTCATAGATATGAAATGGTCTGCGTCATCAGTTTCTCTGAAGACTCTGCGGTGATAACGTTTACACAATCATTGACGTGTGTTTCTTTAGATACACTGCACCACATAAAAGCAATGAGGATAATCTACTTAATCGCAATCGTCGTGACCGTCATCTTCGTCTTGCTTGTCCTGATGTAAGCTGACAATTCCTTTAATCTTTACTGAACCAAGGATAAATGGATGCACGTGAGAAAGAACAGTTCCTAGTCATAAATTCATATTTATTTATTTCTTGAAATCTGATATCGCCCTTCTTCTAATATCTTTTGCTCAGAAGTGCACACGCGCCTCGACGGCGCAATTGCAGTTGTACTGCAGAGCAATTGTCCGCGAAGGACTTGCCCAAGGTTTCTACACAGTGACTGACGCCTCGGACGAGGGTCGAACCCGCTCACTGAGTGTTACGGGCCGACCGCTCTAACCGATCAACCACCGTGCCACACATAATGACTAGATTAAAGACATAAGCACAGGAGGAAGGAGGGCAACTCCTATTTATGGCACACTGACGCCCCCGATTGCTGAAAGTTGCACTTACTTACAAAGCGCATGATTAAGGACAGTTTCTATTCACATGAATACGGAAAGCCCATGACTAAAACAGTTATTATTCGCATGATTATGATCAGTTCCTATTCACAATTCTTGTATGTAGGCCTACGTGATCAATAATATTAGAGACCCAAGTCCTAATTCCTGTACGCTCGTTAGTAAGGAATACCTATCTACAATTCTGGTATTCACGTCTTAAAGAACAATCCTCGTTCAAAGTCGTTTAACACTTACAGCCGACATTCAAGGTATGACCGTGTTGTAGGCTAATAGGCTACGAAAGAGAATTCTACCACATTTATAGTCATTTTGATTGACTCAGTGACATTTCAGACGTGATAACTATTACTTAATTAGTTGCACTAACAATCTTATATCATATGTAGCTTTTCGTTCATGGATGCCGAAGAAACCCATTGTTTAACCTCGCCTCATCATCAGTTGGACTGGTATTAAAAACTACTGTTGTAGCAGATTGGGTATTGTGCATCGGCTGCAGAAGCATCAGAAGTTACTCCAACAATTACATTTTGTGCAACCGTTTGCAGATTATTGTGCCAATTCCGACGCAAAATCTTCGGCATCTGCTAAAGTGACATTTCAGACGTGATAACTATTACTTAATTAGTTGCACTAACAATCTTATATCATATGTAGCTTTTCGTTCATGGATGCCGAAGAAACCCATTGTTTAACCTCGCCTCATCATCAGTTGGACTGGTATTAAAAACTACTGTTGTAGCAGATTGGGTATTGTGCATCGGCTGCAGAAGCATCAGAAGTTACTCCAACAATTACATTTTGTGCAACCGTTTGCAGATTATTGTGCCAATTCCGACGCAAAATCTTCGGCATCTGCTACAAAGCAGAGGAGACGAAGAGTATTTCGGCGGAAGAGGTAACGATGAAATATACTCATAGTCTATTTACGTGCATGATTGCAATGTGAGGCAGTTTCAAGCCGCGATGCAAGCATGCATACATAAGAAAATATAAACTCACAAACACACAAACGAACACACATATATGTATGCATACATGCCAACATAAACACATGAATACCTAACTAGATGTACACATACATAACGTCAATACATCCAAAAATTCATACGTAGGCCTATTCCCTCAGAAACATGCATGTATATGTTTGTATATGTATTCCACTCTCTTCCACGGCGTATCCTCTTTCCTGTCATTCAATTCATTCAACTTAGTTTTCCATCCTTCCCCAGCCGTCAGTCTTCTTCCATGCCTCTTCTTCCAACATTTTCTACAGGTCTCAGTCCACTCGACCCAGCCTTACTGAAGGTCAACGTCCCCCTTACATAACGTTCTTAAAGTCATAAATTAAATTGTAAGGTAAGGTTTGGTCCAAGTCAATGAGACTATGTATCAGAGGTGTAACAAGCGCGGGGGCAGTTTTAGTGCTCAGTGCTCCCCCATGTACCCCCCAAATCGGTTCTTTTTTGTGTTTATCCAATGGGTTATTAAGACTACCTTTGTTAAAATAATTTGTGCGCCCCCATTTTTCAATGGGGGCGCACATTTCTGGGGATAAAAAATAAAAATTGTATGGGGGCAGGAAAATGTCGGGCAATATCTTTTAAATTATCCCCCACCACTTTTCAAAACCTTGTTACACCTCTGCTATGTATATACTCCAACCGTAAAGTCAAACACTGGAAGCCAAGACGTTACTTGTATTAACGTAATGAAGCCACGAACTAAATCATAAGCAGCGATAATTAAGAATACACAATTTATATACATTTATGGACTTTTTCCTGTCAAATGGTAACCAAAGAATTACCACACATGGTTATTTATCGATAAGGTGATAGATGACAGAGCAGGAGAATTGAAAAGCTCGGCCATAATAATTTTGTTCTTAAAATCCCAGGTTAAATATTAGAAAGCTTTTCACACTGCAACTGCTACGCGTCCATATATAAACACTCCCCAGCATATAACATACATGTATATATATCTTAAGCACTCAACTATCTGCAGGTCAATCAAACTGTCCGTCACACCCTATATCTCTCAATCTATCTTTCTAACTATCTATCTGCCTATCTATGTATCTAGTCATACATCTATCCATCCATACTTCTGTCTATCCATCCATCCATTCATCTATCCATCGATTTATCAATTATCCCTCTATATATCCAATATATCCAGCCATCTTTCTATCTATCTATGATCTACCTATCTATCTACCAATCTGTCTATCTATCTATCTATCTATCTATCTATCTATCTATCTATCTATCTTTCTCTCTCTCTCTCTCTCTATCTATCTATCTATCTATCTATCTATCTATCTATCTGTCTTTCTTTCTTTCTTTCTCTCTCTCTCTCTATCTATCTATCTATCTATCTATCTTTCTTTCTTTCTTTCTTTCTCTCTCTCTCTCTCTCTCTCTCTCTATCTATCTATCTATCTGTCTGTCTGTCTGTCTGTCTTTCTTTCTTTCTTTCTCTCTCTCTCTCTCTCTCTCTATCTATCTATCTTTCTTTCTTTCTCTCTCTCTATCTATCTATCTATCTATCTATCTATTTATCTATCTATCTATCTATCTTTCTTTCTTTCTTTCTTTCTTTCTTTCTCTCTCTCTCTCTCTCTATCTATCTATCTATCTATCTATCTTTCTTTCTTTCTTTCTCTCTCTCTCTCTCTCTATCTATCTATCTATCTATCTATCTTTCTTTCTTTCTTTCTTTCTTTCTTTCTCTCTCTCCATCTATCTATCTATATATCTATATATATATCTATATACCCATCCATATATATATATATATATATATATATCCGTTTATTTACTTATATATCCAACCATTCCCTAAATATATTGTCCAGAATGAATTAATTATTGACATAAGTCAGCGATTCGTTAAGTATTTGCAGGTTAATCACTGACCACATTTTTATGATGGACTTCGTCCGCAGGTCCATCATACCTAAGTCTAGTTATAGCTCTCAGGAGTAAGACTTTCACAAGTTTCTGTGCATTTTAATTCTTCAGCAACCGCTTCATCGAAGCATGCCGTCAGGAAGGTCTGCAACTGATTTGGTTAAAATACAAGAACTAAAATCAGAAGCGCTTGCAGTAACGAGCAGTTCGCCTAAATCAGGATTACCGCCGTCGTCTGTTGCATCTAGAAAAACGGTCGCTGAACTACCAACTATCGTGCCATCTCAGGCGATAATTTTGAAATCCGCGCCACCTGACGTTCAGGAAAGAGCTCATGGCAAGGCTTCAAAGGAAGTCACATCTGCAAATCAAGGCTCGAAGAAACACAAAGCAGAAATGCCAGCATCTGACCTGGCAAAGGCAGATGAAGCTAAGGTAATGGTCTGGCGTGAAGCATCAGCTAAAGCAAATAAATCAGGAGCATTTGGAGCTGACATATCAACAAAGGCAACAATTGGGCGGACACGGAGCGCTAAAGCAAAGAAATCAGGAGCAGGCCTTGCAGAGGTTTCACCTGCTGCTGTAGAAGAAGCACCTAATACAACAAAACTCTCAAAGACAGATGAAGCTAAAGTAAAGGCTTCGCACAAAGTCACACCTCAAGCAAAGAAATCATCAGCATTTGAGGATGACATGTTTACAAATACACCAATTGGCCGGAAACGGAGCGCTAAAGCAAAGAAATCAGGAGCAGGCCTAGAAGAGGTTTCACCTGCTGCTGTAGAAGAAGCACCTGCTACAGCAAAACTTTCAAAGGCAGACGAAGCTGAAGTAAAGGCATCGCACAAAGTCACACCTCAAGCAAAGAAATCATCAGCATTTGGGGGTGACATGTTCACAAATACACCAATTGGCCGGAAACGGAGCGCTAAAGCAAAGAACTCAGGAGCAGGCCTAGAAGAGGTTTCACCTGCACCTGATACAACACACCTCTCAAAGGCAGACGAAGCTGAAATAAAGGCATCTCACAAAGCAATGCCTCAAGCAAAGAAATCATCAGCAGTTGGGGGTGATATATTAACAAATTCACCAATTGGCCGGAAACGGAGCGCTAAAGCAAAGAACTCAGGAGCAGGCCTAGAAGAGGTTTCACCTGCACCTGATACAACACAACTCTCAAAGGCAGACGAAGCTAAAGTAAAGGCATCGCACAAAGCAATACCTCAAGCAAAGAAATCATCAGCAGTTGGGGGTGACATGTTAACAAATTCACCAATTGGCCGGAAACGGAGCGCTAAAGCAAAAAACTCAGGAGCAGGCCTAGAAGAGGTTTCACCTGCACCTGATACAACACAACTCTCAAAGGCAGACGAAGTTAAAGTAAAGGCATCGCACAAAGTCACACCTCAAGTAAAGAAATCATCAGCATTTGGGGGTGACATGTTTACAAATACACCAATTGGCCGGAAACGGAGCGCTAAAGCAAAGAACTCAGGAGCAGGCCTAGAAGAGGTTTCACCTGCACCTGATACAACACACCTCTCAAAGGCAGACGAAGCTGAAATAAAGGCATCTCACAAAGCAATACCTCAAGCAAACAAATCATCAGCAGTTGGGGGTGACATATTAACAAATTCACCAATTGGCCGGAAACGGAGCGCTAAAGCAAAGAACTCAGGAGCAGGCCTAGAAGAGGTTTCACCTGCACCTGATACAACACAACTCTCAAAGGCAGACGAAGCTAAAGTAAAGGCATCGCACAAAGCAATACCTCAAGCAAAGAAATCATCAGCAGTTGGGGGTGACATGTTAACAAATTCACCAATTGGCCGGAAACGGAGCGCTAAAGCAAAGAACTCAGGAGCAGCCCTAGAAGAGGTTTCACCTGCACCTGATACAACACAACTCTCAAAGGCAGACGAAGCTAAAGTAAAGGCATCGCACAAAGCAATACCTCAAGCAAAGAAATCATCAGCAGTTGGGGGTGACATGTTAACAAATTCACCAATTGGCCAGAAATGGAGCGCTAAAACCAAGAAATCAAGAGCAGATCTAGCAGAGGCAGAACCTGATGCGGCAGAAGCAGAACCTGAAATGGCAGCACCCCGTGTGTCAATGCCCTCAAAGGAAATTGAAGCTAAAGTACAGGCTTGGCGTGTTTCAGCACCCGGATCAAGGAAATCATCAGGATTTGGAGCTGACTTACCAACGCATTTACCAAAAGGAATCACCCGAAAATCGACTTCAACGCGAACCCCTGCTCCAGCAGAATTATACACCGCGCCAGCCATGCCAGAATCGGTATCAACACCGCTCGCAGCTGCGCACGACATCCCGTCTCCGCCAGACGACATAATAAACAAAAATCGAAAGGCCGGTCATTCTCGATCCAGAGCGTCGTCACGATTTGCCATGACCCCTCACCGACCCCCTTTCGTCCATGACCAATCCCCCTTCGTCTTTGACAGGGTCAAAACGGTCAGCCCAGCCGAACGTCCATTACGAACAGCTTTAACCGTCACAGAACCGATGATGTACAGCGAGGACAGGCCAACACCCGTCGACCCGTTATCACCATCGAGTGCATCTATGCAATGGAATGATCCTGGCGTTTTTCCTCCTCTTACATCGCTACCGAACGAAATATCCCAAAACCCAATTTCCAGGCCATACAGCGTCACACATGCAGATTTCCGTTCATCGACCCCAATTGATCTCAATTCCTCGGCCATGGGGCAGACACAGGAGGTCTATGAGTACGGCGGTAACTATTTTCCGCGGTTGAGCAAAACGTCTCCATCCTTAGCCTCTGCATCAACCGTATCCACAAAAGGAGCCACAACAACAATCTTCAAACCACCAACGGATGAACCCACTGCGCTACTTACAGCCACGACGCTTGGACAGATATCCCCAGAGGACGAAAATTCCCACCTGGACAAATCTTCACCTGGTGACAAATCAGCTCCCAAGGACAAATCTTTCCCGGGAGACCCGAAGCAAACGCCTTCTGAGGTCACTGCTAAGAAACTGACCTGGCTCGTTCAGGAACCATCTACAGACGACATGAAAGAAAAGACTCCTATAAAGTCGATACTGAAGAACGCGCCGACATCGCGAGCCACATCCCAGTCCTCTGCTTCTGGGGTGCTGGACAAAAGCGCACGTCCCGACGCCCAGGTAGAATCAACGAGGAACACGATGCTGCCACCTGATGGACCACAGGCGACCGACTTGGAGCAGCCGAAAGCTACATCCGACGACTCAAAACAGGACACCATACAGCTGATGTCAAAGAAGTCTCATACATCGGTGAAGCCGTCCCTAACCTTAGGTCACGTGCTACCTACAAGCGCAGAACCAAACTCACGAACAGCGCCTGCTAAGCAATTCGAGGAAAAATCCTCGTCAGGTTCCAAACCTGACGTGAGATCCTCTGCCGAGGCTGTCGCCGAGGAAGAGACATCACAGCTCGGTCAAACAGATGCCGTTCAGCTGAGAAAGACATCCAAATCATTGACCACGCAGTCAGCGAAAGGGGTCCAATCAGCCCTAGATGCTGCTATGCCTAAGACCTCAGCCATGGCAGGACTTGCACAAATGGAGGCGTCCGATCATAAACCCCCTGCCGATGACACTGTACGAAAAGTTGCAAAATCTAGCAGATCAAGTAACCCAGCACATGAACCGGCTCACGAACCGGCGGATTTTCAAAGGCAGGGAGAAACCTCTGTTACACCAGCGATCCTTCCCTCCATGTCACACACCCTAGTGCCGCACGACGCCACTCCAGCCGAGGTCATCATGAAGACGTTCGAAAGTGTTGCACCTGACATGAAACTGCGATCCATCCGAGTGAAGGTGGGAGATGAAGTCGATTACCTTGAAATTCCGCAAGACGTCGACAGTACGAACGCCAAAAGTGTCCTTTCGGATGGCTTATTTAAAGCAGTTCAGGGACGAAGAAATATCGACTTTAAATTTCAATATGGTGGTCTTCTACCAATGTTGTCGTCTATTACCTCGCCGCGCGAATCTTCTTCGAGCGGAGGAGGCACTGATTACCAGAGTGTGCAAATTCTTCAAAATCCGCCTCCCATCCTGGCGTCCACCCAAGGAGATACGCCTTCAGCAAACACAGAAGATCTCACCCCACAGCTGAAACCATCTCTGGACAAAGGCTTTAACTTCTCAGATGCGAAACCTCCTACAGGTACAAGGTCTACCAGATCATTAGCTGGTACAACGTCCAAGTTCCAGGGACACCAGTTTCGCGCGATTGCTGGCTACGACGGCCTTTCGCCCAGATCTGTTGGTAATGCCGGTATGACTCCTGTCCCTAGAAATTTCGGGTCGAGCGTTAAGACTTCTCCTGTGGAACTCGACAGCCAAGAAGTGATGAATGCTAAGCCGGCCTCAAAGAATAGTTCTGCTCTGCGCAAATCTTCTTCGACCGGAAGCGCTGCACAGAGCAGTAGTCAGATTCTGAAAAATCCTCCTCCTAGCTTAACACCCAGTCTAGGGCCAATGCCTTCGCAAATCGCAGGATTCGACAACTCACCGATGAGACCTTCTCAGGAAACAGAATTTAACGTCTCACCTGCGAAATCTTCCACAGGCAGCAAGTCAACCAGCGTAGCGTCCAAAATCGAGGCACACCAGGCTCTAGCACGTGCAGGGTACAATAGATCTGTTGGTGATGCCATTACGACTTCATTAGCCAGTGGTTCAGGGTCGAGCGTTAAGTCTTCTCCCGTTGGACTCGGCAGCCAAGAATTAATGGATGCTGAGCCGGTGTTAAAGAATCACTCTAAGGTGAACAGATCGTCTTCGAGCGAAAGCGCTGCTTACGAGAAAGGGCACAATCTTAAAAATCCACATAACAGCTTAGCGTCCAGTCTAGGATCTATGCCTTCAGATAAAGCAGATGTCGGCGACCCACCAACGAGATCATCTCAGGGTGCAGGTTTAAACGTCCCAGCTGCGAAACCTCAAACAGGCGCCAGTTCTACCAGATCCCTAGCTAGTGTAGGATCCAAGGTCCAGGCACACCAGGCTCTTGCACGTGCAGGATACAATGGCGGTTCACACGGATCATTTGGTGTTGCCAGTAGGAGTACTTCCGGCAGAAGTTGACGATCGGGCGTTAAGTCTTTTCCTGCAGAACTCGTCAGCCGAGGATTGATGGATGCTAATTTGGTCTGAAGGAATCATTCCACGCCTGGAGTAAACAACGATAATATCCAATGGAAACCAAAATACTGAAACTTCTTTTTCCGGAACGCGAAAGACGTTGTAGTGATGTTACGATGCCACGGACATTATCTTTTGTTATGGGCGTAAACAAAGAACAGAGCATACAGCGCCACCTTGTCGTTGAAACAATGAATCCGATATTTAAAAAATCTCTTGTAATGCTGACCTTATCTCTCTAAAGCTATTTTAACTGAATCCAGCTAAATGGAGATACTCAAAAGCGATCTTGAAAATGCAAATTATATATTATTATGGCAGTGTTTATATCTCTTTATCTTAGCCAAAGATTTCTCCATGTAAGTAAATGCACTCATAGGCCGATCGTGTCTCGAGAAACGAAACTCCGGAAGAAAAACGCAATATAATATATACACTACAAATTTATTTCATGAATGGCCGGCCATTTAAAATTCATTTATGTGCACACGACCTACAATGGAGCACGTGTGACGCCGGTCAATTCGGAGTCAAAGACCTGCCTAAGGTCTCTGCACAGTAACTACCTCGGACGAGGAGATCCAAATCTAACCAATCACCCACCGTGTCATGCAATCGACTGTGGTTCAGTGTGGAATAATATTACGTTTCCGAAACAGCGACACCATCGTTGTCTATACAAAATACATGTATTTCTTAGTACCGACTCTCGTGATGTTCCCTATTTCTCTAGAAACAGGCTCTTCGCCTTGAGGCAGATGACGCCTCCGACAAGAAATTTGAACAATGATAATGATGATAATGATAACGATAATGATAATAATAATAATAATAATTATTATTATTATTATTATTATTATAACTATAATAATATTAATATCGATTACAATTCAACTTTACAACGCTATATTGTTTGAAGGGACTTTCGTCGTTCAGGAGATCGATTAATAAGGCCATTCTAGACAACTAACATATTAGGTTGGTTTTATAGTCCCTAAGGAATCATATGTACCTCGTGTCAAAAAATAAAAAAATTTAAATGATAATAACAATAATAATAATAATAATAATAATAATAATAATAATTATTATTATTATTATTATTATTATTTTAACAATAATAATGAGCAATGTCATTATTATTATTATTATTATTATTACCCAACAAGGTCATGTCCTCGAGGGCTATGCTCGTGAACTCTTGGAACGCAGGGTCATTGTTCGGCATCTGGGTGTTGTGACACGCAATTTCGCATTTGCTGCGGTTCAATAGCAATCCCAGATTCTTTGATTCCTGCTCGATTAATTGAACGTCGTCGGCCACTGTTTCCTTGTTACCTCCCAATGTCAGGTCATCCAGATATCCGATACGCAGATCCGAACGAAGCTTCATCAGAATCGGTTGCAGCACAAGACAGAATTCCAGAGGTCCCAAAGGATCGCCTTGCTGCGTTCCTTCTTCGGATGGAATTGTGTTTGAACCATAGCGCAACAGTGGACGGTTTGAATAGGCAGCGTGAGCAAAGTGGTAGAGCTCTGGGATCTCTCTAGCAACTGCCTCTAGAAGACAATCTCTGCGCAGAGTGTTAAAGGCATTGGCGAAGTCGAGCTTCACTAGGACGCTGTCCTCAGGCATTGTGGAAATCCAGCGACGTGTCGCATGGACAGCTGCCTCAGCGCCTCCTGGAATGCCTACCCCAAGCTGAATGGGGGCGAGCAGTTGAGACAGCCTTGTTACCGCATGCGAATTAGCGCACTTTGCCGCCAGACGACGCCATGTGTAGCCCACGGCGATCGGTCTTATGCCTCCGTCCTTCTTGCTCAGGGCTAATAGGTTTGCCCCATAGATGACCTCATTCACCTCTTCGGATAGACCTCCCTTTAGGAGCAGATTGACAAGGTCAGATAGATGTTGCCCGATGTTGTCATCTACTCCATAGGCCATCAGATCCTTTAAGTGTTGTGGAGTAATGCCATCTGGACCACCAGCCGAACCCGCAGGGAAAGATTATTATTATTATTATTATTATTATTATTATTATTATTATTATTATTATTATTATTATTATTATTGTATTTACTAGAATTAATATTTTGCTGTTCGTAAAAGAAGTAGGCCGAATAGTAGTAGCACCAGTAGTGGTAATAGGAGTGAAAGTAGTAATATTAGTAGCGTAAGTAGTAGCGGTCGTAGTAGCTGTATATGGTGGTAGTCGTAGTAGTAGATGTGGAAGTGTATTATAGTGGTATTAGGCTCAACTGTGCATTGACAAAATGTAGACCTGTGTTTAGTAAAACCAGTGTCATGATAGTTAAAAGAATCCGCCAACCGTATGCACAAGCCTTTTCACATACCATTGAGTAGAAAATGCCATTCACTTCCACAACACATCAATAAAAGGAACACATTCCACTCTGCTCGAGCGACAGCTAACTCTGTCATCGAAAATCTCCTAGGCAACGACAATTGCGTCATAATTGCTTGCATTTTTACAGCATTAGGGATGCGGATGGAACTCCGCTAGTGTGAGAAGCGGAATGAATCGAGCTATCTGTTAAGACGAAACTCTTTCAGGTTTATGCAAAACGTAACTTGCATTGTAAACCCGCCTCAACTGTTAACGGGTAAGCGTTCGTTGCTCTTGCCTTTCAGATATAGAAATCGTTTCATCTTTGCTAAGAATGATTATTTGTCAGTAGGCCTAATCGTTTGGGTTTTCATTTCAACGGGAAGCCTGCGTAAAGCTTTATGCTATAGAGCAGTGTGACTGTACAGTTGTATATCGGGGTCTCAGCTGAATCGTACAGCACTCACGCACAGGAGGACGCGGGTTCGATATCTATTCGCTCCAAAAGGTTGACTCATCCCTACAACCTGAAGGGGCAATGATAAAATCAATCTATATCTATCTATCTATCTATCTATCTATCTATCTATCTATCTATCTATCTATCTATCTATCTATCTATCTATCTATCTATCTGTCTATCTTTCTATTTATCTATCTACCTGTCCGTCTATCTATCTATCAATCAAAGAAATCCCACTCAGGCCTTTTTTGAAACATATTTGGATGCCCCTTACCTGAAATCACAACTTTGCCCTATATCCAACCACTCCGGAGGAACTTACTACAATTACCCGATCATTAAAAATTACACATTCTAATGGCCATGGTGAACTTGACCCTGCAATAATAAACCCTATAATTCCGCTCATTGCCAAACCATTAGCAAATATTATTAATTCCTCGTTGACCTCTGGCATTGCTCCTGACCTAATCAAATTGGCTAAAATCATACCTATTTATAAACATGGGCCAAAAGATCAGATTAGCAATTATCGGTCTATCTCAATTCTCGCATTTTCTTAGAAATTTCTAGAAAATATCATGCACAAACAACTCTTTGACTTCATTGATAAGCATAAAATCCCTATACCCACACTAGCACGGATTTCAACCAGGCCATTCTAATGCCCTATCTCTAATTGATTTCCAGGATTATGTTTCGGCTGCTATTGATCGAAATGAATATACTGTGGGAATATTCCTTGACATAGCTAAGGCCTCTGATGCAGTAAATCATCGAATTTTATTGGCTAAACTAGCAAATTTTGGCATTCGGGGCTTAGCTCTAGACTGGTTCAAAAGTTATCTAAGTAACAGATCCCATTATGTTTCTTGCAATGGAGTAGTCTCGCCAGTAATGTTAATAAAATATGATGTCCCACTAGGATCTATCCTGGGACCACTCCTCTTCTTACTCTTCATTGATGACCAGCCCAATGTCTCACCCACTCTTAGATTTCTTTTGTTTACCAACGATAAAGAAATTGCATTCTTGCATCCAGCCCCTCCTATGAGCAACTGATCTCATCTTTAAATCGAGAGCTTGTTTTAGTGTATGACTGGTTTCTTGCAAATGAACTATAAACCACTATGAAACCTTTAAATACCGACCACCTATTGACTCACTCAACATGAAGTGCCTATTTCTTTGCTATCTGCTAAGTTTGTATACTTCATATTCTTCAGTTAGTTAAGTCTAGTATCTTTACCACCTTACTGAATATACTCAATACGTTATCCGCCACTATTTAATTTCATCTCCGTAATTGGGTAACCCCGCTAGCGGGATCTCGGTCTCTTAATGGTTTTTCCAGTATTGTTTTATTTATTACTCTGTGTAACATCAGATGATATTTAGGAAAAATGTAATTCTCCCTCTGATGCTATTAGTTTATGACTAAACGAATAATGATGTATTAATTATATACACTGTTCACAGAGTACTTGGCACCTACATTTGTATAATGATGATGAAACAATAAAAAAACTGTGAAAAACATATAGCGCCCCTTCTAGACAACTACTCAACAGTGTGACGTGTCGACGCTCTGCAAGCTGACGCGTAGCTCTAGAATCGACGCTTGCTTAACTTGTAATCCTGCGTTTCAACTAAATCATGTGATCATTAACTGTGATCTGCATTTATATTATAATACTGCAAACATTGTGCCATTTTATTCTCTGTGGATATGTCGTTGTTCTAATGTATAACACAAGTGCTTTTTAGGTCTCATGCTGATTTTAGTTAACTTTATTGTTTTTTTAGTTTTTCTGTAGTTCACTTACTGCACACTTAGACGTTTCGGATTCTCACAAAGTTTACAATTACAATGAATTAACGCATTTACACGTTAGCGACTAGTGTCTCCAAATTGGGACGCCTGACTTACTTGCATTCCAAGGTTTCACAGATCAACCTTTACCGAAACTATGTCGCGAATAATTGCCCAAACTCTTAATTTAAGCGACGCAAACAAAACTGTTAACATGGAAGCAACCAAGAAATCATAATTCTTTATAAGTGTAATCCTATTTTTTTTAAAGCATATTCTGTTATAGACCACAATGAATAATTTGAGTTTTGTCATTTTTTTAACGACTACAAAGCGCAGCAACAATCTAGTTAGGCCATATATAAAACAAAGTTTCCGCCTCCGTTATGTAATGTCGACCATAACAGTCTCAACTCAATAGGGTATCCGGCGCTGTCGAAAAGGCCCGTTTCTACTGTTGTGCGCTCTCATCGGGTATTCCTTTTTTATTCATTATTATTATTATTATTATTATTATTATTATTATTATTATTATTATTATTATTATTATTATTATTATTATTATTATCATTATTACTGAAATTTGATACCGCTCTTCTTCCAATATTTCTTCGAACCCGCTCGCTCAGCGCACACTGAACGTCACGGTTTGACCGCTCAAACCGAAAGGTTTACACGAGGCTGAAGATGCTCACTCTTCAGCATTTCTCAATAGGGGTCTACAACGTCTCATTTGAATAGATTAAAGACTACCATTTCTCTTACTTCGTAATTACGATATTTTGCTGTAATTTGCCTTGCGTTGTAACCTTCTTCGCAGAACACCGATATGAAATGCTACGTCGTCGGTCTTCGACGCGCCTTATTCATCCTATGCATCCTGACACGGTCCCACGACGCTCTGAGCAAGATAAACAGTCGCGTCCAGCGAGTGGCGCCACCCGAAGTCCTCGCAGGGGACACCACCACACCGCCAATCATTCAGACAAATAGCATAACAACGGAAACTTCTACTGAATTGAAATCGGCGTTGCCTTATAGCACGACGGAGATGGCGACAGATGATGATAATGCAGTAAAACAGTCACCGAAATCGGACGTAAATATTGCGGAAGGTGCGCGCAGGCTGAAGATTCTCACGCCCGAAAGCTTCAACATAGCGATTCCGCCGGATGTTGTCCACAACGCTACTGAATTTGAAAACGAAACGTACACCAAGAGATTCGGTGAGACTTGGGACGTTTCATAGCAACAGCATTGAACTACAATGGCATATTCTTATTTAATAATTATGGATCATGGAATACGACTAGATGAGGTGCTCGCAGTGTTATCAGAAAAAACGGATTCGAGTTGCCTCTCAGACGGTTAATGTGCATGAACCTTGATAAAGTCTTTCACTCAATAATAGCAGCACTTTGTCTCTTGGAAACCGGACTCTCACCTTTCACGAACTATCCTTTGGACAACCCTTTCGATTTGATGCAGAGCTCGTGAATAAGCTGGTGCCCTTCGCTTAGCATCAAGTGGCGCTATAGAAATTTGGAGATTACGATCGATAGTATGAGAAGGAGTAGAATTAATAATAGTAATAGTTGATGCTGTTGTGGCAGTGGTAGACGTATCTAGCAGTATAAAAGTAATTGTGATGAAACCAATATTATTGTAGAGGGGTATTAACCAGCGAAAGTAGGAGCTGTTACTATACAGTATAAACAATAACATAGTTAGTGGCGATAGTAGTAGTGTTTCATTTGCAATTGTAGCAGCAGCAGCAGCAATATCAATGGTAGCAGTTGTTATTGTATCGCAGTAGTAGTAGTGATAGCAGTAGTGTTGGTCAATATTGATTGATGGGATGCATGATTGTGTGAAATTTTTAATTCAGTTACTACCTAATTGATTGGCTTATAAGTGATTGATCGATCGATTCTATCCTCAGTTAGTCGCTAATTCAGCGTTTCCAAATTTTTTAAGGTCACGGAACCCTTTAGATCTTAATTTTGTTGGCGGAACCCCTCTCCGAAACAAAACAATTACGGGTTTAGTCCAAAATTAGAGTAATAACAACACAAATGTCGATGACAATGGCCTATGAATTCTCTTTCATGCAGATGTTAAGCAAACAGCTGTATCAAATAATTTTATTCACACTGACAGTTTTCCTCGTAACCCTTGTCTTTACCTCGCAGAACCCTAGGTTTCCGCGAAACACAGTTTGGGTAACGCTGCGTTAATTCATTCATTCATTGACCGTCATTCTGTTCCGTTAGTTTATGTTCCAGAGTCTTTCCACCTGACCCTGCCGTGTTCCACCGGAATGTCGTCTCGCTCACCGTTCTCCGACTTCCATTGGTTCATTGGTAACAAAGTAGTAGCTGCACCACAGACAGTGAATCGAATCCTATTTGGACCTCAGAACGAACTGATTTTCGAAGACATCGTCGAGAGGGACACAGCACAGTATACATGCGAGGCGATCATAAACGGAGTATACTATCGCAACGTAGTAGACGTACACGGTAGGTTGTATGTTCTACATCGCAATTCAACGCTTTGCAATACAAAGTAATGCAATCGAACATTTATGCATCTACTCTGGGCTAACCCAAATGATGTGTAACCGACATCAGTTGGCAAAACTGTGCACAGCTTATTCGGAACGAGTAACCAGGGTGGACCCACGCACAACCAAGCAATGGATTCCCGTAGACAGCTGACAGATGGCATGGATGTTCAGAGTGTCTGGGCCAAGGGCGATGCAATTATGCAATACAATACCGGGACTAAATTGCGTAATATAATAATTTTGTTTTTGTAAGTACAGCGATGTCTTAACCAACATTAGAGTACGTAACCAATAAGGCCGATTGATTAGACATAGCGACCTGTATCGTGGTAGTGCGGGCTCGATCCTCGTCCGGGGAGTCACTGTGTAGGCGCCTTCAGCAAGTCCTTCGCGCACAATTGCTCTGCAGTACAACTGCAGTTGCACCGTCAAGGCGTGTGTGCACTTCTGAACAAATTGTAAGAAGGGCGAAATAAAATTACAGTTGCATTGTATTGCATTTTATATCATATAATAATTTGAACCTAATGTCTTAGCTTCCCTTTATTAACTTCACCCCACTTTACATCATTTTTAACGGCACACGATTCCCCGCCGCTCATCGAAATTCCAGGAAAGCCTATAATAGCTGGAAGAGCCATATTATATTACCCAAACTTGTCTTACGCTTATTTTCAATTCTGCTTATTTACATTCCAACATTTAGTTTACGTTCCTGCCGACGTCGCCGGTGAATTTCCGTTTTGGTTCAAGACGGCGAATTGTACCAGTGACTTTGAGCCCGGCGTCAAAGAACAATTTCAGAAAATTTTCTGCGCAACGTCCAGTCAATGCCAGTTTCGGTTTTCATTCAGCTGCAGCACAACATCATGGAACCAACAGGTGCGTTCGTGGCTGATTGATTTGGTAAGGTGTATGCGCAGGTGGAACACGATGACCGAACGGGTATACAAGCGTTCAGTCGAGAAAGCGGAGAGTACGGGCTTGAGTCTTCACTGTACAACTATGTAAATAACGAGATAATTCTGTCTGTGTGTCTGTCTATGTGTCTCTCTGTCAGTCGATGCGTTTGCACAGTTTTGGAGCTATTCACTCAAAACCTTCACCGCTGGCTCGGGGAACACCTGGGACACGCAGTGAATCCCGCAGAACCTCTTCTTCCTGGTCTCCAGGTCAAAAACCTCTCTCTGGACTACTATCACCAAAGTTTCCTTCTCATTCGCCATGAGCGCCACACCTTTCCTTCTTTTACTGTCATTAATGAACGGAGGACGGTTTGGTAAATATACGCTTGCACCCTTCGATCACGTTTGTATGTACTTCGTACGCATTTGAACACCTATTGACCAATAGACTCGAAACCTTCGCCGTTCGCTCGGGGAACATCTCGGACAACCAATAGAGAGGTTGGTGAATCCTCCTCTCCAGGCCCAAAAACCTGTCACAAACTGGGCGAACGCCGGGGCCCCAACTAGTGAATCAATATCTTTAACTCTCTACGTCACTTATCTTGTATCAAAATATGTTCGTAAATATATACATATATACATATATATATACATACATGCATGCATAAGTATAAATCTACCCACAGATTTAGACTTATATATAGACTTGGAAATATATATATATATACGTATATATACTACTTACATATATATATATGTATATATTGTGAAAGTTGACACAAAGTTCAAAAATGCATAATAAGTTGACGGAAAAATGAGTCAACTCAACCTTTCCATTAGCTAGAAGTCCATGGCATTATGAGCATCATAGGGCAGATGGGAACCTTGCATGACCGTAACACGGTTGAATTTAATTTCAATGTGAAAATTTGTAACCATCCTTACTTATTCGTTACCATCCTGAATAGAGCTTTTCATGCAATATAATATATATATATATATCTACATAGTACATGCCAAACATACATACATATACATACGTGTTGATTGATTGACGTGCTGATGGACCGTTGTAGCCGAAGTCAAATGAACTGATGGCCACTGCGCAAGTGCTCGTCACTAAGTTGGTGAGCGCAAACTTCACGGCGCCCAACTGCAACACAGAGTGCGTTTTAAGAGCCGAACTCGGCGACATATTCTCCGAGGTAAGCATTTACACATACATATGCATATATACATGAATGCATACACAAGCACAAGCATAGATACAAACGTGAACACATGGATACATGCATGCATACATACATACATACATACCTTACGTACATATATACATACATTCATACATACATGCATACGTATTTACATACATACATACATATTTACATACATACATAC
This sequence comes from Bimastos eiseni, assembly GCA_959347315.1. Lineage (NCBI taxonomy): Eukaryota > Metazoa > Annelida > Clitellata > Crassiclitellata > Lumbricidae > Bimastos > Bimastos eiseni. The sequence goes on from OY365822.1 coordinate 3,582,620, forward strand.
ATACACACATACGTGCATACATACTTACATACATACATACATACATACATACATACATGCATACATACATATATATATACATACATACACACATACATACATACATACATTCATATATACTTACATACATACATACATACAATGTCATGCACCCATGCATGTATTGTATATATATATATATGTATAGATATATATATGTTTTCATTCATACATAATTACATACGCTCAATAAAATCTACCTCACCAGAAGAAATGCAATTTCTCAACAACCGTTACAGGTATTTTTTAAAGAGTTTTGCACTTTACAGAGGAACGATTTCTGAACAATCCCTAAACATTTCATTGAAAACTTTTTATTGCTTCAAATATTACAGCTGTCTAAATTTAATATTCCGTATTTTTACAATTACAAAAAAAATGGATAGGCACATGTAATTTTCAACGTTAAATAATACCACCTTTAATTGAAACTTCAAAAATCTGTTGAACATTATATTTCAAAGCATGTTCGAAGTGTCCGCTCCAGCTTTCACACAGGCTCGAAGTCTTTTGTGAAGCTCAATGTGGCCATGTTGATTGAGTCCTGAGTCATCTGGTCCCATACTAACTGCAAGAGGGCCTGGAGAGGAGTATTCACCAACCCCTCCACTTTCTTCAGCTCTTCTTGTTGGCTTAAGATGAAATGTCTTGTGGCACTCAAGCATAGCTCCCCAGACGTGACAATCGAGAGGGTCAAGGTCTGGTGAGTTTGGTGGATATTCATTTTTGTCAATGAGGTCACTGCAGTTGGTGGCAATAGAGTCTTGAGCCAACTTTGCCGTGCTGAAATATGAAATCAGACGGTAGAATAAACTTGCCGTCTTCAAGCAGTGTGTCATCGTAAAGTTTTGCGTCCACTTTAGCCTTTTCTGGAATGAAATGCACTATACACTTACCGCAGTAACACACGCCACGCAGAAAGAAACCATGACGTGCTTCACAAACTTGGCACGCTCAACCACCAGGCGACTTTCGTGAACATCGCGGTTTTTGCCGGCATAACAAACACGGTCGTTCTGATGGTTAACGGGCGGGTTAAGGCAAAAGGTTTTTTTCACCAGTGAAGAAATCTTTTTTACTGCAATCGCTGGCAGATGCTGAATTAAGTTTCTGTCAACCTTCACGACGTGTTTGTTTGACGGATTCTGAGGTGAATTCTGAGTTGATTCCGGGCTTGAATAAATATTCATTCGACCATTCATCTCCGTAATTGTGAAAATACCGAATATGACATTAAGACAGCTGTAATATTTGAGGTAATGAAAAGTTTTCAATGAATGTTTCAGGAATTGTTCGAAAATCTTTCCTCTGTTAAGTTTATAAGTTTAGTAAAGATATATCTATCAGTCATTGAGCAATTGCATTTCTTCTGGTGGGGTACTTTTATTGAGCCACCCTGTATACATACTTGCATACCAACAAATATATAAACACCTATTCTCTGCTGTTTCCAAACCACCATCACCGTGACAGTCCACGTATCCATGTAATTAGCTACGCTTGAATGCCAGACGGCTAGCAATGAACGCAATGTGGCACTGAATAACAGATGGACGTCGTTGCCAACGCCTTCATGAAGGTTGCTGCGACAGTCAAACCTGCGCACACTTGCGTAGAAGGCAGATGCCCCATCGACTACGTCTTCCTACCAGAAGCTACATTCCAAGGCACGAAAGTCGTTTACATCTGTGATGCCGGATATGTGTTATACAGGAGATCCTTTTGCGGTGAGAGCTATATGTATATATAATAGGTATTGAATTTCGAAACTAATATATATACATACATATATGTTAGTTTCAAAATTCAATACCAATTATAATTCTCACTTCATCCATCCGTCGATCATTATCTCACATTTTCTTTCAGCTCGTGCTTCATTGTTTTGGTGTCGTAGTAATGAGACAGGCGTAACTGCTGTGCCCGGCTTATATCTGGCGCAAACCAAACAAATGGACCAAATCAATAATCATAAGACTTGGAATACCACCGTACTCCAATTCTGACGTCGGAATAAGTAATATAAACATATATATATATTCATTCATCCATTAATCCATCCATCCACCCATCCATCCATCCATTCATCCATCCACCCATCCTTCCATCCATCCATCCGTCCGTCCGTCCATCCATCCATCCGTTCATCCATCTTTCCATCCAACCAACCACCCATCCACACATCCATCCACCCATCCATTCATCTGTCCACCAATTCATTCATCCATTCATCTATCCAGCCAACCATCCATCCATCCATTCAACCAGCCAGTCAGCTTGTAATCAGTCAGTTAAATAAATCAATTCATAAGTCGTTCACTGATTAGGGAACCATGTCAATGAGTCAGTTTGTTGATCGTGCTATAATATCAGACTGCCTTGCAATTGCAGTTCCGTGCTTGCCCGGTGAATACTCGCCAAATCGGGGCTCGAACGAGGCTTGCACCTCTTGCCCAGCACTTACCTACCAACCGAGTCCTGCGTCGATCGAATGCTTCAACTGCCCGAACTCAACGTCTAATGCGACCGTCATCGGAGCGACAAGTGTCAATGCCTGCCCAATACGTAGGTTAAGAATTTCTGTAATGCGAGGTAGCAGAAAGTTAAGTGAGGACGATAAGATCAGGGGCGGCGATCACGGAGGAGGGTGGTCGAGGAGGACAAGTACCCCACCTTTTACCGTGAGGGGCACGTTATACATTTGTCCCCCACATCTTCTATCCGTCTCATTGGTTGTTCCCCACCTGTCAAACGAGATTGCCGCCTCTGAATATGATATACGCTGACGCTGTGGTACGGTAAGACATGAAAGTATGGTGCGGATCTGATGTAGAATAATTGGTATATGGCATGATGACGAGCGAGTATGGAAGTAAGACAAGGCGAGGTAAAGGAAAAATCCGAACAGTGATTGAATTGTCGGGGAGGGTTCAACCCCCCCCCCCCCGTTCATATTTCAACCCCGCCAGTCAATTCTCAAAATTGCCTTGGTATCATGCAACCATCAACCCGTCCCCCACAAAAATCAGCTTTCAGTAGCATCCTCACTGACAGTTACCCTCTACAATTTATGGCCTGTATACCGGTTTCAGTTTCGTAAAAATTCTTGTCGGTATCTCTGAACAAGTGAACATAGGAACATTTTTCCCCCCACTCCCCCGTTCAAATTTTACAATTCAGACTCTGGATACGAATATACCATAGAGCAGAGTAATGCAGGGGTAAGTAATGTAAGGCAAAGTTGGGAAGAATTTGGAAGTAATCCACGTTGAGGTAGGTGCGGTAGGTACAGTGTGCGGCGCCGGTGATGTCTTGTTCGAAGCAGTACGATGAGTGTATTAAGATGAATGAAAGATGAGGAGAGGTAAGGTAGCGTCGGTTGGTGTCAGCATGTTAAGCGTCGTCCGCCATTAGACAATGTGACGGCAAAGAAGTTATCGAGCTAAAGTGGTTAACTTTAATTATTATTTAATATTATTTCATCACTTTAATAAACTTTAAATTAAAATAAATTAATAAATTAAAATGTGAAAATTAAATTATATTACTTTAATAAGCTTTAGATCTAAAGTAATAAAATTAAAATTGAAAGCAAATTACGTTACGACAACGATAATAAGTTTAAAATTAAATAATGAAATAACTCAAATAAATTAAATAATTAAAATAAATTAAAATATTATTAAGTTAATCTTTAGGCTAATTATTATCTGAATAGCTCTTTTTCAACTAAAGTTAGAGTAGTTAACAAACCTCTGTGGCTCTATATGTTTAGTTCTAGTAGTGTTCCTTGTTTTCTGAAGTTATTCGAATGACAGTAATCCAAACATCGGGGTAGTTACGAGCTGAAACATGCAACCCATGTGCAACTTTAATGGGGAGAGTCTCGTAGGCCTACGAACGTGTGATGAACCCACAAAACTCACCTCTCGCCGTGTACGGAAATGTCGTTAGCTCAAAACCGATGGCACTGCTATTTCACAAAATCTACCACTACTCAGAGGCGTCCAGATGGAGGGGGTCCAGACACGACCCTACCGTTCTCTTTACCTCTCACGCCGTTTCAATTCTAAGCACCATCTGCCCGATCTCTTTCGATATTAAAATGGGAGCGGTTTAAACCTATCGTCAGCCAATTATTTATCTTGTTCTTCTAAAACGCCAGCCAATAATCTGGTAAAGACCACTTCACATTTTGGCGCTATACATATCTAGGGGCTGTGATTTTCGATACGACTAAGATCTTTTAAGAATTTCTTTGTTATGTAATGGGTTGAAAACTGTCTTTCTAGATGGTCAAGATGACGATGATGATGATAATATAAACGGAATGAGTACAAGAAGCATGATCCTTATCGTCGCGTCCGTCATCTTCCTCGTAATTATCTTGACGTAAGTTACTACTACTTAAATCCTCGCCTACCATAGAGCACCTGTTCATGATTTCTGTACTTTCGTGATAAAGGAATACTAGTTAATAATTCTTGCATGCACCTGATAAAGGAATACTTAATTATAATTCTTGCATGCACGTGATTAAGAAATACCTATTTATAATTCTTGAATGCACATGATTAAGAACAATTCTCGTTCAACACTTACAGCCGACATTCAAGGTACCACAATCTAGTAGATTAATAGGCTAAGAAAGAGAATTCTGGCACACTTAAAGTCTTCTTAATTGTTTTGGTGCAATTTCAGACATTGTAGCTATTACTTCATTGGCTGAATTAAAAATCTTATACCATATGCTGCCTTATTCATGGGCCCCTAAGACCCATTTATCATCGCCAGTAAAAGATATGAAGATCCTAATTAATGTTAATTACCCGATCATTACAAATTACACATTCTAATGGCCATGATGACCTTGACCCTGCAATAATAAACCCTATAATTCCTCTCATTGCAAAGCCACTAGCAAATATTATTAATTCCTCATTGAACTTTGGCATTGTTCCTGACCAAACAAAATTGGCTACAATCATACCTATTTATAAACATGGGCAAAGGTGGGAAGATTTTGGATGTAATCCACGTTGAGGTGGTACGGTAGGTACAGTGTGCGGCGCCGGTGATGTCTTGTTCGAAGCAGTACGATGAGTGTATTAAGATGAATGAAAGATGAGGAGAGGTAAGGTAGCGTCGGTTGGTGTCAGCAAGTGTCTTCAACTGGCCTCTGACTAAATGAGCCTCAGATTCGAATTTATTTTTTACTCTTCGCGCAATAGAAATGTTTAATAATAATAATAATAATAATAATAGTAATAATAAATTTATAATAGTAAAAATAAAAAATTATAATATCGATAAAATAATGATAATAATAAAAACTTCATAAAAAGAATAACTACAATTGCAATAATAAAAAGTAATATTAGTTAACGTAATCGTAGTCATAATAGTAGCAATAGTAGTTGTATTTGTAGTGGGTGGAGTAGTAGTAGTGGAAGTTGTTGAGGAAGGAGCAGAAGTAATACTATAATTGATGCAATTGTTTGCAGATTGGCGTACTGCTTTCGAAGGTATTTGCTCAACTGTTGCTTCATATTTGAGGCGATGAATACCAAAATGACTGAAAAGGCAAGAATGAAGCATAATCTCATAACGATCAATCAATTAATCAATCAATCGATCAATCAATCAGATATTTTGTTGTAACCAACCAGAATAACAGCAGTAACATAATTCGTTGAAGGTTTCGATGACAGTAGATATAAGTGTATGATTGGAAGTGGGGTCAGAAGCGTCCAAATAGCGGGTCCGAAGGTTCGATAGTCCGAAGATTCCATACTCATGATACTCCGACATTAATCTAACAAGAAGCTGGACGAATTGAGGACAAAAATATGTAAAACTGGGAGCAGGATTGATATGGGAAAAATTATGCCTTAATGGAAGCTGGATGAATGACACAGAACTGATCCAGCCTTACTGAATTTCTCCATCAATCCAGCTACCATTAAACCCCCAATCTTATCACCTATCGACCGGACACCCTGCAGTCTTCGAACTAGCGAACCTTCGGTCTATAGACATAGAACCGACCCAGCCTAACTGAATTTCTTCATCAATCCAGCTACCATTAAACTCCCAATCTTATCACCTATCAACCGGGACACCATGCAATCTCGGACTATCGAACCGTTGGTCTATAGACATAGAACCGACCCAACCTTACTGAATTTCAACACCACCTTACAGTTCGTGTTCATAGTCATAAATTCGATTGTGAGGTAAGATAAAGTCCGATTCAAAGACCCATCCAGCTGTAAGCGATATCGTCGAACACTGTAAGCCAAGCCGTTGCTTGTGTTGACGTAACGAAGCCACCAATTGAATCATACGCTGTCGAAAATTAAGAACAATCAATTTATATGCATATATGACGATACATTTAAGAAAGACTGCTGCTTCGTGACAAATGGTAACCATAGAATTACTGCAGATGGTTCTAAATGATATTTATCTATTTATCTATGTATCCATCCATTCAGCCATCTATCCATCTATTCATCCAGCCAGCCAGCCAGCCATGCAGCCAGCCGTCCGTCCGTCCGTCCGTCTGTCTGTCTGTCTGTCTGTCTGTCTGTCTGTCTGTCTGTCTGTCTGTCTGTCTGTCTATCTATCTATCTATCTATCTATCTATCTATCTATCTATCTATCTATCTATCTATCTACCTATCTATCATCCATCCATCCATCCATCCATCTATCTATCTGTATGTCTGCCTTTCTACCTATTGGTCTATCTATATGTACATAATACATAAATATATAGCCGTTGATGTATTTAGTGATTTATCTATTTATTAATGCATATATCACGTAGTATAAAATGTGTTATAAAATATTATACATGTAGGATCACACTTATAATGAAACATTTAGTGTCTGAATAAGTTAGTGCTGAAGTTGTGTTCCAGTCGTTTAATAATGGACTTGGAAGGGCGACTGAATTGAGGGTAAAGGAATTGGAGGAAGAGCGCGTCGATGACGCACTCTACCCTCACTCTCTTAATTGCTTAGCTAGGGAAATGATCCAATATTGAACCGATCTTAGCGTTTTAAATACGGCTAAATATAGTTTTTGTGACATGCAAATTAATGCAGCCACTTTGATAGGCCTACCAGAGGGAAGGTAATCCTAGGTTAGGAGACGGAAAAGGCAGTCAGATGACAGACAGAGAGAGAGACAGAGAGAGCAGCCTCAACCCAGAGGTCTGCGATGGCACGTCAAGCGACGATGAAAAGACTTTGACTATGTTTAATATCGTTTGGGCAGATTAGAATAGTCTACAGATTCGTAGTTGCTGTAGAAACGATTCTCGTTATCGTCAAAATTATTGTATTCGAACATTCTCGCATGGTAATTGCACGTACAAGAAGTTGATGAAAGTAAATGAGAAAATGCAGTCCTGTGTTCTTCAATGATCAAGTGATCGACCCTTCAACCATATGGGATTGACAACTGTGATAGATAATGCATAAACTCAGACGATCAACCAACCACCTTAGTCATAATTGGTTGTGAAAACAACATAGTGATACATACATACATATATATATATAATATATATATATATTATATATATATCTGGCAGTCATTAGGCCTATATCTATTCGCTCGTACATCAATTGACCATTCTGTCTACCTATCTGTTCATGTATTAATCTATCAGTCATCAACATGTATTATGTATTGTATAGCTAGGAATACAGAATGTGTGTATACATATGAATGACTTTTCTGTGTACATAATTATCTACATGCGCATGTAAAGAAACACGTTTAGAATAAGTCATTGAATGTCGGCAGCTTCTACTTCGGTTCTCTGCCTTCAGGCAGGTTCATATGTCCAATGACGCCACTCCTCCCTATGTTGAGCCTCTTCTTTCATTTTTTCATATCCACCTTTCTCCATCATCTAGTCTAAAAGCATTGTTCCTGGTCTTCCTCTTTTTCCCCTTCCATTCTCCTCTCTCTGATGTTCTTAAGCAGTGAATCTCCTCTCATTTTGTGTCCTATCCATCTTCTCTGTCGTTCTCGAATTGTCTTTATCATTGATCTCTTTTCTTTTACCCTCCTCAATATTTCTTCATTGGTCTTGTGCTCTGTCCAGCTGATTCTTTCCATTCTTCGCCATATCCACATTTCAATGCCTCTAATCTTGTCTGGTCTTCTTTTCTTATTGTCCATATTTCCGCCCCGTGCAGGACCACACTCCACACCAGAGTTTTGACCATTCGCTTTTTTAGGCTTCTACTTAGTTTTCCCCTCAATAGTTGGCGGCTAACAAGGCTGTATTTGTCGGTTAGTCGCTGAATACATTATATGATGGAGTAAGACTTTCAGATGTTTCTGTGCGTTGAATTCTTCAGATACCTCTTAAACCGAACAGCCTGATGGGAAAGTCTATAGCTGATTTGGCGCATAAAACACAAGCAACAACAACGGTTGCAGTAACGAGCCCTTCGCCTCAACCAAGATTACCGCCATCGCCGGTTTCAACCGGGAAAACTGCCGATGAACTGCCAACTATCGTGCCAGACAAAGCGGTAATTTTGAAATCCGCGCCACCTGGCGTTCAGGAAAGAAAAAGGACCCTTGAAACTGTAGCGGCTCAACCTGATAAGTCTACACCACATGGACAACCGGCTGCAGGAAAGGAGGCCAAGCATGCGCGTGCTGATGCAAAGGCCACAAAGAAATCATCGCAGACAGCATCGAATAAAGCAGATGGTCTTGCAAAGGCGGCACCTGATGCAATAACGACAGCACCTGGTACAGTAAAGGCGGCACGTGGAGCAGTAACGGCAGCACCTGGTACAGTAAATTCGGCACCTGGTGCAGTAACGGCAGCACCTGGTACAGTAAGGGCGGCACCTGGTGCACTAACGGCAGCACCTGGTATAGTAAAGGCGGCACCTGGTGCAGTAACGGCAGCACCAGAGGCTGTAGCGGCGGCACCTGGTGCAATAACTGCTGCACCTGGTACAGTAACGGCAGCACCTGGCACAGTAACGGCAGCACCTGTTGCAGTAAAGGCAGCACCTAGTGCAGTAAAGGCAGCACCTGGTGCAGTAAAGGCAGCACCTGGTGCAGTAAAGGCAGCACCTAGTGCAGTAACGGCAGCACCTGATGCAGTAAAGGCAGCACCTGATGCAGTAAAGGCAGCGCCTGATGCAGTAAAGGCAGCACCTGGTGCACTAAAGGCAGCACCTAAGGCAGTAACGGCAGCACCTGATGCAGTAAAGGCAGCACCTGGTTCACTAAAGGCAGCACCTGATGCACTAAAGGCAGCACCTAGTGCAGTAACGGCAGCACCTGATGCAGTAAAGGCAGCACCTGATGCAGTAAAGGCAGCACCTGGCACAGTAACGGCAGCACCTGTTGCAGTAACGGCAGCACCTAGTGCAGTAACGGCAGCACCAGATGCAGTAAAGGCAGCACCTGATGCAGTAAAGGCAGCACCTGGTGCAGTAAAGGCAGCACCTAGTGCAGTAACGGCAGCACCTGATGCAGTAAAGGCAGCACCTGATGCAGTAAAGGCAGCACCTAGTGCAGTAAAGGCAGCACCTGGTGCAGTAAAGGCAGTACCTAGTGCAGTAACGGCAGCACCTGATGCAGTAAAGGCAGCACCTGATGCAGTAAAGGCAGCACCTGGTGCACTAAAGGCAGCACCTAGGGCAGTAACGGCAGCACCTGATGCAGTAAAGGCAGCACCTGGTGCACTAAAGGCAGCACCTGATGCAGTAAAGGCAGCACCTAGTGCAGTAACGGCAGCACCTGATGCAGTAAAGGCAGCACCTGATGCAGTAAAGGCAGCGCCTGAGGCAGCAAAGTCTTTAGCGTCTGCGGCAGCTGAAGGAAGGGACTCGAGCAAAGCAAAGGCTTCGAAAACTTTAGTAGCCAAAGAAAAGACCTCAATGGCAACAGAGGTTGACTTAGGAAAAGAAACACACGATGCATCAACGGGAGCATCTGATTCATCTAAAGCAATGGCGTCAAAGACAGCTGTGATTGAAGCTGAGGCATCAAAGGCGACAACCGATGAAGCAGACACTTTCATGGCCGCAGCTGTTGATGACCTGAAAATGTTACAACCTGACGACGCGTACGTCTCAAAGGCAGCAGCTGGCGTAGCAAAGGCTGCAAAAAAATTAAAAGCAAAGGTCATAAAGGCAGTGAAATCGGAAGCAAAGAAATCAGGGGCTAAGAAACCAAAGCTCTTGAAGCAGGCGCTAAAACACTTGAATAAAGCAAACAAATTAGCAACATTTGGGGCTGACATATCAACGCACTCACCGGAAGGGATCGCCCGAAAACCGACCGCTGAATCAAAGAAATCAAGATCTGACCGATCGATGGTGTCGCCTGGTGCTTCAGAGGTAGCACCTGGTGTAGCAAACGCTGCAAAAACACTAGAAGCAAAAGCCATAAAGGCATCGGAATCGGAAACAAAGAAATCAGGGGCTGACCTAGCAGAGGCATCACCTAGTGCTGCAAAGGAAAAAAAGCTCTTGAAGCAGGCGGTTAAACACTTGAATAAAGCAAACAAATTAGCAACATTTTGGGCTGACATATCAACGCACTCACCGGAAGGGATCGCCCGAAAACCGACCGCTGAATCAAAGAAATCAAGATCTGACCGATCGATGGTGTCGCCTGGTGCTTCAGAGGTAGCACCTGGTGTAGCAAACGCCGCAAAAACACTAGAAGCAATAGCCATAGAGGCATCGGAATCGGAAACAAAGAAATCAGGGGCTGACCTAGCAGAGGCATCACCTAGTGCTGCTAAGGAACCAAAGCTCTTGAAGCAGGCGGAGAAACACTTGAATAAAGCAAACAAATTAGCAACATTTGGGGCTGACATATCAACGCACTCACCGGAAGGAATCGCCCGAAAACCGATCTCTAAATCAAAGAAATCGAGATCTGACCGATCGATGTTGTCACCTGATGCTGCAGAGGCAGAACCTGTTGTGGCAAAGCCCTCAAAGTCTATAGAAGCTAAGGTAATGGCATGGCGTGAAGCATCAGCTATAGCAGAGAAATCACCAGCATTTGGGGCTGACATATCAACGAATGCAACAATTGGCCGGGAACGGAGCGCTAAAGCGAAAAAATCAAGAGCCGGCCTAGCAGAGGTATCACCTGCACCTGATACAACAAAACTCTCAAAGGCAGACGAAGCTGAGGTAGAGGCATCGCTCAAAGCAATACCTCGAGCAAAGAAATCATCAGTAGTTGGGGGTGATATGTTTACAAATACACCAATTGGCCGGAAATGGAGCGCTAAAGCCAAGAAATCAAGAACCGGCCAAGCAGAGGTATCACCTGCACCTGATACAACTAAAGTCTCTTCCTCCATCCCAGACCCGATGGACAAGGAGGACAGACCATCAGTGGCCGATCCGTCATCACCCTCCGGTGCCATCATGCAATGGAATTCCTCGAACGATCCTGCCTTTCTTCCGGCGCTACCAAGCCAGACACCCAAATCCCAAGTTACAACGCCACACAGCATCGCAAATGCTGTCGGCCGGGCAGTGCCAACAACTACATCCTTGGCCTCAATTACCGCGGTGGAGACACCAGAGCCGCTTAAACTTAAACCCTCGACTGAGGTCCATACACAAAAGGTACTACCGGATAGCGGTAACTATCTTCCACGGTTGAGCAAAACGTCCCCGTCCTTAGCTTCTGCGTCAACCATCTCCACGAGAAGAGCTGCATCAGTAGTATTTCAATCACCAACGGATGAACCAACTCCGCTACTAACAGCCCCGACGTTTGGACAGATTTCCTCAGAGGACAAATCTTCACCTGGTGACAAATCAGCTTCCAAGGACAAATCTTCCCCTGAAGACCCGAAACAAGCGCCTTCTGCTAAGAAACTGACCTGGCTCGTTCAGGAACCATCTACAGACGACATGAAAGAAAAGACTCCTATAAAGTCGATACTGAAGAACGCGCCGACATCGCGAGCCACATCCCAGTCCTCTGCTTCTGGGGTGCTGGACAAAAGCGCACGTCCCGACGCCCAGGTAGAATCAACGAGGAACACGATGCTGCCACCTGATGGACCACAGGCGACCGACTTGGAGCAGCCGAAAGCTACATCCGACGACTCAAAACAGGAGACCATAAAGCTCATGTCAAAGAAGTCTTTTACATCGGTGATGCCGTCCCTAACCTTAGGTCATGTGTTACCTACAAGCGCAGAACCAAACTCAAGAACAGCGCCTGCTAGTCTATTCGAGGAAAAATCCTCTTCTAGTCCCAAACCTGATGTGAGATCCGCTGCCAAGGCTGTCGCCGAGGAAGAGACATCACAGTCCGGTCAAACAGATGCCGTTCAGCTGAGAAAGACATCCAAATCATTGACCACGCAGTCAGCGAAAGGGGTCCAATCAGCCCTAGATGCTGCTATGCCTAAGACCTCAGCCATGGCAGGACTTGCACAAATGGAGGCGTCCGATCATAAACCCCCTGCCGATGACACTGTACGAAAAGTTGCAAAATCTAGCAGATCAAGTAACCCAGCACATGAACCGGCTCACGAACCGGCGGATTTTCAAAGGCAGGGAGAAACCTCTGTTACACCAGCGATCCTTCCCTCCATGTCACACACCCTAGTGCCGCTTGACGCCACTCCAGCCGAGGTCATCATGAAGACGTTCGAAAGTGTTGCACCTGACATGAAACTGCGATCCATCCGAGTGAAGGTGGGAGATGAAGTCGATTACCTTGAAATTCCGCAAGACGTCGACAGTACGAACGCCAAAAGTGTCCTTTCGGATGGCTTATTTAAAGCAATTCAGGGACGAAGAAATATCGACCTTAAATTTCAATATGGTGGTCTACCAATGTTGTCGTCTATCACCTCGCCGCGCGAATCTTCTTCGACCGGAGGCGCTGCACAGAGCAGTAGTCAGATTCTGAAAAATCTTCCTCCCAGCTTAACACCCAGTCTAGGACCATTGCCTTCGCAAATCGCGCGAGTCGACATCTCAACGATGCGACCTTCTCAGGATGCAGAATTTAACGTCACATCTGCAAAATCTTCCACAGGCAGCAAGTCAACCAGCGTAGCGTCCAAAATCGAGGCACACCAGGCTCTAGCACGAGCAGGCTACAATAGATCTGTTGGTGATGCCAGTATGAATTTATCCGCCGGAAGTTCAGGGTCGAGCGTTAAGTCTTCTCCCGCTGGACTCGGCAGCCAAGGATCAATGGATGCTAAGTCGGCGTTAAAGAATCACTCCAAGGTGAACAGTTCGTCTTCGAGCGAAAGCGCTGCTTACAAGAAAGAGCACAATCTTAAAAATCCACCTAACAGCTTAGCGTCCAGTCTAGGATCTATGCCTTCAGAAAAAGCAAACGTCGGTGACCCACCAACGAGATCATATCAGGGTGCAGGTTTTAACGTCCCAGCTGCGAAAACTCAAACAGGCGCCAGTTCTACCAGATCCTTGGCTAGTGTAGGATCCAAGGTCCAGGCACACCAGGCTCTTGCACGTGCAGGATACAATGGCGGTTCACACAGATCATTTGGTGATACCGGTTTGACTAACTTCGCTAAAAGTGCGGGGTCCAGCGTTAAGTCTTCCCCAGCTGGACTTGTCAGCCAAGCATTGATGGATGCTAAATCGACCTGATGGAATCATTCCACGCTTTTAGTAAACAGCGATACCAAAACACTGGAAACCAAAATACTGAAACTTCTTCTGGAACGCGAAAGACGTTGCAGTGAGGTTACGATGCCACGGATGCTGAAAAGCGATCTTAAAAATGCAAATTACATGTTAAATGGCAGTGTTAGGATTTGATTCTCTTACTCTCTTAATCAAAGTTTTCTCCATAATTTTGAAAACATAGCTGCATTTTACGAATAAAATAAAATAAAATAATTTTATTTTGCTCCTATCAATGTACAAAAGGGATACGTCCATCTAAAAAATTGCAGCAAATGGTGACCCCAAATGGGTCGCAAGACAGACTGAGGTGGGTCACGCTTGCGACAGTTCAGCTTAGTAGCAACAGTGTTATAGAATATACAGAAGTCACAGTTTATAACTAATGTCTTAGCTAATATCTTACTTAACTACGAGATTAATTATTTAAATTAGGTTAATTTATTAAATTAATTTCTTAATTTAACCATACGACAAATCCATTGTAAATGAGATCTTGCGCGTGATCACGCTGTGGTTGTAGGCGGAATGTGCGCCCATGTTGGCGATCCCAACATGATTACCTATTGATTTTCCTGCAGTGCTACAGCGTAAAACTCCCGGAGCAGGACGTTTTGGCGAAGGGGACGTTTTGGCGCAAGACGTTTTGGCGCAGGCCTTTTTAACGCAGGACGTTTTGGCGCAGATGTCTGATACAATATATAATATAACATGAAATATGATCGATGATAATAATTATGCTAAACTGGGAACTTGAATCATGAAGAGAATCATGCTTAAACAGGAGCGGGATGGATATGAGAATTCTACTCATCGTGGAACCATTTAGTCACAATCCCTTTATCAATCTTGCTTCCAAATAAATGGCATTATTTTTCATCAATCCAGCATCCATTTAAGCATGATTATTTTCATCAATCCAGCTTCCATTTAAGCATGATTATTATCATCGCTTCAGCTTCCATGTAAGCATGATTATTTTAATCAGTCCAGCTTTCATTTAATAACGATTCTTTTTGTCACTCCAGGTCCCAGTTTAACAGTGTCCTTTTCATTGATCCCGGCTTCTAGTTAAACATGATTCTTTTCACCGATGCCTCTTCTACTACTGCCGCTTCGGAGACTTAACCTGTTTTGCCATGTAGAATAATTTAAGACTTAAAGTGCAGATTGCCATATAATATATTTATATAATACATAATACACAATATCATTGTATCAGAGATCAGCGCCAAAGCGTCCTACGCCAAAACGTCCTGCGCCAAAACCGCTGCGTCAAAACGTCACGTACCGTGCAGCAGGTGTTTTTCGACAACACGCTTGTGGCGACTGAGATGGAAACTTTCCTTGGGGATCCTGATACAGGTTTTTGGCCCTGGAAACCAGAAAGAGGGCGGCCGCGGGTTCACCAATTCCTCTACTGGGTGTCCTAGGTGCGAGCCAACGGCGAAGGTTTCGAGTCAATAACTCTAAAACTGTGCAAATGCATAGCCGGACAGGCACACACAGAATCTTGTCTTCATTTATATAGATAAATATTATATTTTATATATATAATACATACATATTGTATTCGACAGAATTACTTTATTATCGAAGCTATCGCCATTATTCGCAAACCATTTCATGATCACATGACCTTTTCGTAATAACATTCTTAATCACACGCCAATGTTTCTTAGTACATGGCTTATTAGTGAAGCGTTATGAAACAGCCTTCCTGGATATCTCAGCAGGATGGTATAAATAGTAAGCAGCGACCAACTAAGCAAAAGGCCTATCAAGAATGTCACCATGGTTACGACAATGACGTCACAATTATTCCTATTTTATGGTTAACTAGACGCATATAGATTTCTGGTGGAACCACCAGGAGAACTGCTAACGCAGATTTACAACGTCCAGGGAGTTAAGTACTGAGGCGGAACTACTTGGATTATGTTCGGCCGGAATATTTCGCTACACATGGTTTCCACAGTTTCGTGCCAGTCCAAATGCCGTTGCGTTAAGTAGAGTTACGTTTCCAGGTGAGCACATTCACCATATTTTGACACCACAACTAAGTTTCTAACTAGCATAAAGACTCTGGTTTCTTTTCTGTTGATCTGGTTGTCAGAAATCTGCGCTTCTGAATAGTAACCTTGAAGGGACGCTATATAAATTTCTGCAACGAATAAAGTGGTTTTACTTTAATGACACTGAGCGATAACAAAGATCGTTAGCGTCGTCCTTCTCCTTCATATGGGCTTGAGACTGGTACTGCTACAGTAAGAACAGTTCCGGGGTTTTCTAACATAGACTTACGATATGAACACCTCGGTTTTAGTTCTTCATAAACTGTTGATTTGTAGCGTGTTTTCTTAAATTTTATGTAAGGTAAGATGTTATTTTAATCCTTTAACAACCAGCGTTACTGATTGTGCCTTACACTTTAATACACGCTGGTTGTTAAATGGTTAAAAGCAAAAACAAGCAGATCGGGCCCCGAAATGACAACTGCTTCATAGCCTATTCAAGAACGAATGCAGTGCACCCTCCGTCTTTTACTCATTGATCTAAATGACTCTATTTCCACCTTTCGTCGGAACTGGAGGTTTCCAATTAGACCTGCCTTTCTGCGCTCGTGAATAAGCTGGTACCATGCGATTGGCGTTCGAGTGGCGCTTCAGAAGTTAAGAGTGAACGTTTATGATTTTGTACCCCCAGTGTCAAAGGAAGCAAAGAAACACGTCCAGGCATCAACTGATTAAGCATGTGGTTAAAATTTCATAATATATATGCGCAACTGTACTTCGGGTTCTCTTGTGGATAAGTGTTTTGATGTAATCAAACATCTATCGAGATATCTACCCGGAGGCGCTCTCCGCGCTGGCTTAGATATTATTAAATGTTATAGTGAGCGAGTTAAATACGTCTTTTAGCAAACTACACACAGTAAGCTGAAAAGATTCACCAGTGGTGTGCCCTCGCACAAGCGTGGAACCTGCCAACGGATTCCCGTTAACAGCTGACACATGTTATGGATGTTCAGACTCTCTCGGCCAAGTTGCGGCGATTGCGTAATGTCTCCGTAAGGGTGATTTGACTATGCACACATGAAAGCCTCCCTGGAGCCAACGCGCAAAAGAATTCATTTTTAAAACTACGCGAGTCGAGTCTCCTATAGCCGATTGCGGCCTATCCTACTCCAGAAACCTTTGCTTCCTGGCTGATACGTCCTCTTATTTACCCTCAGACAAGGAACTTTTCTTAGGCTGTCAGAACTTATCTTTTTATAACATAGACTTTTAGATATAATCTTAATTTAACTATCATCGCATTCAGCTCGGACCTGCGCACAAAATGTCAACTATACCTAACATGTTGCACACACAAAATATCTTGTGCACACTTTAAGATAAACAATAAGGAACATTGAACCTGACCTAATAAGTTTTGATAACCTTGTCTCATGCATCGCAGACTTTCGATATGACAGTCAACGTCCTGGGAAGTCGACTGCTTGTCATCGTCTACCTGTTGCTTCTCATCCAAGACCGGTCGAGTCGGTTGGTTGTCGGTGAGAGGGTAAAAGCCCATAAATTTAATGTTAACCATGCAAAAAAAGAAGCCATTGACGTTGACATCCCGAAATCGATAGTAAATACACCCACAACTGTTCCAGTTGTCATAGAAGCTAATGCGACTCAAGAGAACCAGACTGAATCCGCGACTCAACCAACATTGCCTGTTTTCGTTAAAACAGAGTTTAAAGAAGCCAATGTTACCACAGATATCGTAAACGAAGTCTCGACATCTGAAGTGCAGATCACAAAAGTTTTCCCCGGCGTCAAAGCGGCGGTGGAAGCTACCAGTCTTGTACAGGAAGCCAAGGAAACGTTGAAATCGACCACACCAACAACAATGGTTCTCCCTGCTGCAACCGAGAAGGAGGGAGAGGCCCAGCAGAGCAGAGGAGGGAACGCCAATGAGACCATCGGTGAGGCAATAGCCAATGTGTTGTCCACTCCAGCGATCGTTGAGATCCTTCCTGTGGAGAAAGTAGTCGAAGAGTCGAACGACACTGCTCCAGCGGACTCCGATGTCCTGAATACCACGCAGGGATTGGCTGCGGTCGAAGCTATGCCGATCGACCCTCAGGATGACAACGCTCTGGCGGTTGAGACTCAAAAGGTGGACGATTCGGCGGCGGACGCCTCGATGGTCGAATTGGAAAAGCCCAGGCAGACGTTAGAAGAGGTGATCGCCGACAAAGCTAAGCTTCAAAACATCAACGAGCAGGTCGCTGCGGGTTTTCAGGGCTCCAAGCAGGAGCCGCCGCAGCGTCAGGCGCCGATCATGTCCGCAGGTGGTGGCCCAGGATTGGCAGCCAATTTGTCGGATCTGAACCGACAGATCGAGAAAGTGGCTATCGATTTAATGAGCTTCAACGCCGCGGGAATCAACATCGAACCTCCAACTATGGAATTAAAAATCGAGACTCGATTGCAGAATGAGACGTTCACGCAGAGGTCTGGTAAGATGAACCTTGCATTCAAATTTATTTTCAATTTATGACGCTCCTCTGCAGGCGATCTCGTCTGAGAGGTGTGGGGGACACCCAATGAGAGGGGTTAGTAATGAGGGATAAACGTATGACGTGTCCCCTCTGTGTAAAAGTGAGGGGACTTGTCTCCTTGACCCCTCCCCCCCCCCACTGGGATCGCCGCCTCTGCTCCTCTGTAAACGTTTGATTTTGTATTATGTTGCTCCTCTAGACATAGACATAAATGACGGCATAAGAACAGCAGCGACGGCAATAATAATAATAATAATAATAATAATAATAATAATAATAATAATATTAATAATAATAATAATAATTTATTTATTCGTTTTTTTATTCAGAAAATTTATACTGCGCCCCTTCTGACTGGTTTGCTATCTTATTAATACCTGACTGGTTTGCTATCTTATTCATATCTGTCTGGTTTGCTATCTTATTACTATCTGACTGGTTCGCCATCTTATTACTATCTGACTGGTTCGCCATCTTATTAATATCTGACTGGTTCGCCATCTTATTAATATCTGACTGGTTTGCCATCTTATTCATATCTGCTCCTTATATCCTTCCTCAGGGCTACGTGCTAGGTCCCCTTGTGTGTGTCATCTACACTGCTGAGATTGCTTCTGTCCTTAATGCTACTGCTGTACTGGGTCACGCTGATGACGTCCAAGCCTACTTACAATGCATGGCCTCTAATGCCTCTACTGCTGTTCGGGCAATGAGCCAAACGCTGGATGCCCTCGAGACTTGAATGGCGTCAAATCGCCTGCGACTCAACCCCCAAAAAACCCAATTTATCTGGCTTAGCACTCGCCAGCAGCTTATGAAGCTTGATCTAACTGCCCTTACTGCTGATTTCCCCCTCTTTGCATTTTCCTCTGTTGTCCGGGACTTTGGAGTCATGTTGGACCAAGAACTCCTCTTTGCCTCTAATATTCACCGTCTTTGCCGTGATTCATACTACCAGTTGCGTCAGCTTCGAACTGTTTCCCACTTGCTAACTCCAAACGCCACAGCTACCCTTGTTCACGCCGTCATTACTGCCCGATTGGATTACTGTTGCTCACTCTATGCAGGCCTTCCAGCTGGGCGTTTGCGGTGCCTGGAGCGGGTCCTGCGTTCTGCTGCACGTCTTGTTGGACGTATTTCTAAATTTGGCCATGTATCCATCTGTATGCTGGATGTGCTCCATTGGCTCCCCCTCCAACAGCGAATCTCGTACCGTATCATCTCTTTGGTATGGCGGTCCTTGCTAGGTCTCGCCCCTGCCTATCTTCGCGATCTCTGTTACTCTACTTTGAGTGTACTGGGTCACTGCTCTCTACGCTCTACTGAGCGAGGCATGCTCATTGTCCCATTTGCCCGTACAACTACTAAACAGAATCGTGCCTTCTCAAAGGTTTGCCCTCGCCCTGGAACATGCTCCCGTTGGCGTTGCGGTTGTCACCAAGGGTCCACTCAGACTCATTTTATACTTGCCTTAAAACTGTTCTTTTTATACGCGCTGGAGTGGGGAGCGCTCCTAAGTAGTAGGAGCTATATAAGTCTCTGCAATGAATGAATGAATGAATGAATGAATGAATGAATGAATGAATGAATGAATGAATGAATGAATGAATGAATGAATGAATGAATGAATGAATGAATGAATGAATGAATGAATGAATGAATGAATGAATGAATGAATGAATGAATGAATGAATGAATGAATGAATGAATG
This sequence comes from Bimastos eiseni, assembly GCA_959347315.1. Lineage (NCBI taxonomy): Eukaryota > Metazoa > Annelida > Clitellata > Crassiclitellata > Lumbricidae > Bimastos > Bimastos eiseni. Next base: position 3,602,629 of record OY365822.1, read on the forward strand.
AATGAATGAATGAATGAATGAATGAATGAATGAATGAATGAATGAATGAATGAATATCTGTCTGGTTTGCTATCACTATGTTGCTGTTGACAGTCTACGCTCCAACGTATTTTCGCCTGGAGCTTCGGTGCTCGAGCGGAATGGAGGTCATGTCGCCCTTTCGGCATTTCATGTGGTTTCGCGAACGAGTGTCAATGACGCTGGAAGGATTTCGAGTGCGGGTTGGACCAATGAAAGAGCTAATCTTTGAGGAACTAACTCCGAGCGATACCGGACGATACAACTGCCGTCGAAACGTCAACAATGTAAACTATAACAATCTCGTCTACCTGCGGGGTAAGTTTTCTTCAATGCAGGAATGCAAAACAATATATTACTACAATATATTACCACAATATATTACTAGATGTGGAACGGTGGCCGATTGGTTAGAGCGGTCGGCCTGTAACGCTGAGTGTGTGGATTTGACCCTTGTCCGAGAAGTCGCTGTATAGGGACCTTGAGCAAGTCCTTCGCGCACAATAATTGCCCTGTACTGCAACTGCAGTTGCGCCGTCGAGGCGTATCTGTCCACTTCTGAGCTGATTGTAAGAAGGGCAATATTAAATTACAGTTTCATTTTTATTGTATTAGATTGCTGCATGAATATACGACATCACATAATTAAAAATAATGAATTAAAAGACAATAATGGCTAAAACACAGGAGTCTATTGTTCATGCAATGACATGGCACAGTGGCCGATGGGTTAGAGCAGTCGGCCCGTAACTCTCAGTGTGCGCTGAACGAGCGAGTTCGACCCTCGTCCGAGGCATCAGTCACTGTGTAGGGTTCTTGATCAAGTCCTTCGCGCACAATTGCTCTGCAGTACAACTGCATTTGCGCAGTCGAGGCGAGTGCACTTCTGAGCAAATAAATTTAGGAAGAAGGGCAATTTCAAATTTCGGTAATCAAACAATATTGCAAAAATGCAGAGCAAAAGCAAGATTGATATGCAAGAATGCCACCCAAATATATAGTACAAGAACTCAACACAGGGATTCAATAAAAAAAATTAAATGCAATGATGCAATGTAGGAATTCGATACCTGAATGTAATGCGATAAAATAATGTAATACGATCATTACGATGAAGTCGTTGAAATTCGACCATCGCACTATTCCATACTCTTAAACACGCGGGTGCCCTCCCCCTAAAGAACCTCGTTCTATCTTGGGTGTTATCCTCCATGTTGAACCTTACGTGTGATGCCAACTTACATTTAACTTTGTTACATGTTACTGCTGAGGTAACTAAAAAGAATTCTATTTGTTTTGTTTTGTTTGAAAAATAGTAATAAGCTAAAAGACTGCACTGCATGAACGCAATGCAATAGAGATATGCAATACAATACAGTAATTTGAAACAGCATGGTGCAAGAACGCACTGAAGGCAAGGACAGGCAGTACAAGCAGAATCGGTGATATATGACGAAGTAAAAAGAACCGTCTTTGGTTTCTTCTCTGTATCCTCTTAGCGTGTATTGATTGATTGATAACTTGATTGATTGATTGATTGATTGATTGGTTGGTTGATTTATTGATTGAATTTGAATGATTGATTGATTTTTTGGTTGGTTGGTTGGTTGGTTGGTTGATTGATTGATTGATTGATTGATTGGTTGATTGATTGATTGATTGATTGATTGATTGATTGATTGATTGATTGATTGATTGATTGATTGATTGATTGATTGATTGATTGATTGATTGATTGATTGATAGTGTTCGTTCCCGCCGATATCGCAGTTGCCTTTCCGTTCAAGTTCAGAACTTCCGTCTGCAATCGAGATGAGGATCTGAACATCGAAAGCCAGATCAAGGACGCCTTCTGCTCAACCTTCAAGCACTGCACTTTCGACTTCACGACCACGTGTAGCATGACGCCCTGGTTAACACAGGTTTGTTGATGGACGGATGGATGGATGGTTGGGTATATGGGTATGGACGGACAGATGGGTTGGTGGGTGGGCGGTGGGTGTGTGGGTGGGTGGATGAATGGATGAAAAGATAGATGGATGTATGGACGGACGGATGGATGGGTGGGTGGGTGGATGAATGGATGGATGACTGGATGGATGGATGAAAGGATAGATAGATGCATGGATGGGTGGGTGGGTGGGCGGTGGGTGTGAGGGTGAATGAATGGATGGATGAATGAATGGATGAATGGATGGATGGATGATCAAATGGATATATGTATCAACAGATATATAAGTGGATAGATATAGACAAACTCCTAATATCAAATTGTATCCCATCACAGTATTATTATGGCAGATGGAATGCGATCATAAGCTTCGATTTAAATATATAAACACTGACAATATTCGTCGTTCTGGCATGAATGCTCTTGCGTGTGTTCCACAGGTGAATAACGCGGATACATTGCCGGCTGTGCTGCAAGTCGTCGCTACAAAGTACACGAACCCAAATTATATTAGCCCTATCTGTAACACAGCCTGCGTCATGAGGGCAAAACTAGACAACATTCTCTCTGAGGTAGTACTTACTTCTTGTTTATCAATATCATCCTCATTACTTATTCCTCTTCATCTTCTTGTTCTTCCTCGTCCTCTTTCCTCTCCTTTTTCTTTTTTTATCCTACTACTTCTAATATAACTACAACTACTACGGCCACAACTATTGCTACTACTTCTACTAGCAGTAGTGGCTGTTGTGGAATTAGCTGTGGTATTAGTATTTATCTATTGAAGAATTTGATATCGCCCTTCTTCCAACATATTTGCTCATAATTGCCCACGCTTAACGTCGCAATTGCAGTTGTACTGCAGAACAATTGTGCGCAAAGGACTTGCTCAAGGTCCAAACACAGGGACTGACGCCTCGGACGAAGGTCGAACCCGCTCCCTAAGCGCACACTGAACGTTACGGGCCGAAAGCTCTAACCGATCAGCCGTAGGGGCAGTATTAAGAAGAAGACGGTGGCGATAACGATGATCATTTTGATCATCATGATCATGATAGTGATGGTGATTGATCATGATAATAGTGGTGATAATAATAATAATAATAATAATAATAATTTTCAACTAATTATACAGATGCTGACGATGGCGTTGGTCTTTAAGAAGGTGGGGGTTAGCGTTCGTCGTGTTGGCCTCTGCACGACACCCATGTGTCCTAGCACATACGTCTTCATTCCTCAGGATACTTACTACGACGCAACAGTACATTATGTTTGCGACGCAGGATACATCCTTTACAGGACGTCTGCCTGTGGTAAACGCAAGGACTGTTCGCTCTACTTATTATTTTAACTGTAATTGTGAGTAAATATTTTTAAAGCGTCGCTCAAAATCAGAGGCGCTCCCGACCCAAATCGGCGGCAAGAAGGAAAATAGGAAGGTCTTCAACCGCCTTCTAAACTGACCAGGAGAGAGAACTCCGCCCGAAGGGGGAGGAGTTTGTTACAACTGAAGGGACCCATAAGCTTCTTGAAGGACACTCTGGTTCAGAGAACTAATAGGTATGCCGGGGCAGAGCCAGCAAGACAGATTCGCAAAAAGTAAGAACTTAAATTGTCTCCTTCGATGGGGGAAGTGTAGAGTAATGATGGCACACTATAGCGTGAAGCATGACCCGACAAAAGAGCGCCGACAAAAGGTCACCCGACAAAACAGTGCCCGACATAAGGGCCCTGAACATGTATCTAACGCGTTTGGTCGGCGCTCTTGTGGGTTCCACGACAATTCGTTTACAGACATTTCGTCTGCCACACTACGTCTAAGTAGGAGCAGAATTAACGAAAAGAATTATGTTAAAATAGAACGTGGATCGATGAATAGCGCACTTGTTAACTTGGAGCGGGATCGATTAAAATTAATTATGCAAGACTTGAACTGAAAATAATGAAATGCCTTTTAAAACGGAAATGCATCAATCTAGCTTCATGTGAGACCGAATTCTATTTATCAATCCAGCCTCTAGTTTAACATTCAGCTTTTCCTCAATCTACCCTCTAGTTAAAGTCTTGTCTTGGTCCTCTTTTCCATTGAGGCAGAAACATATCGTCGCTCTCGCTCCCACTCAAATCGCATTCATTTAATTCAGCTTCTAGTTATACAAAATTGCTTGTATCAATCCATCTTCTTAGTATTGTAGAAATCTTTCCATCATTCCCGCATCTGTTTAGGCTGAAATCTTTAATCAGTCCCGTTTCTATTTAAACGACATTCCGTACACCAATCCAGCTTCTAGTTAGACAGAATTCTTTTCATCTCTCCAGCTACTAAGGCAAACAAAACCCGCGTTAGATACTTTTTCGCGCGCCCTTATGTCGGGCGTTTTTTGTCGGTGCTCATTTGTCTTGCGCTCTTTGGTCGGCGCTAATTTATCGGCGCCCTTTTCGTTCACTCATTCATTACCAGAATTTGTATATAGCGCCTCTTCAAGGTGACTACTCAGAGGCGCTCCCAATCCCAGCGCGGCCAAATAAGACAGTCTTAAGATGTGAGAGAGAAATGCTGAGAAGGGATTCTAGGAAGGGAGCGGAGCGTCAAAAGGAGGCCATTTCAAATTAGGGGCCTACCATTGAGAATGCACGGCTCTGCCTGGTGGTGGTGCGCGCACGTGGAACACAGAGGAGACCTTTTGTCTGTGCTCAGTAATTGGTGTCAGGCGCTCATTTGTCGGCGCTCTCTTGTCGGCATTTTTTGGCTTGGCTCTTTTGTCGGGGTGTCAGCGTGAAGATCTGTAAACTGCATGATCGATTCCAGCTACCACTTAGATTGTTCCACCATAATCAGTCAATCAGTGAGTCACTGAATCATGAGGCATAAGTCAGTCATTTATTGAATCAATCAGACTGTAACAAGCCAATGAATTGATCCATCTATCAATCAATCAATCATTCAGTAGTCTGTTATTGTTATTATTATTATTTCTTCTTCTTCTTTTTCTTTTTGTTCTTGTTCTTCCTGTTCTTGTTCTTCCTCTTATTCTTCTTGTTCTTCCTCGTCTTCTTGTTCTTCTTGTTATTCTTGTTATTCTTGTTCTTCTTGTTCTTGTTTTTCATCGCCTTCATCTTCTTGTTCTTGCTCTTCTTTTTCTTCTACTCTCTACCAGTCGCCCATACATTCTTAGTCAGTCACTCAATCATCAATCAATCAGTCATTCGTTGAATCCCTCAGTCTGCAATCAGCCAATGAATTGTTCAATCGATCAATCAATCAATAATTCAATCAATCGATCAATCAATCAGTAGTCTGTTCCGTGATATTACAGTGGAAATATATTAGTTTGGATTGACTTTGTAGTTCCCTGCTTGCCGGGTGAGGTCTCAACGTCACGCGGGTGGACAGAGGAGTGCCGCCTTTGTCCATTCCTCACTTATCAACCAGACGCAGGCGCCAGCAGCTGCATCTCCTGCAACAACCACACGGCCAGGGTGCTAGTCACCGGTGCCACGAGCGCAGACGTTTGCATAGGTAGGTCATTTCACAAGTAGGATAATTGCAAAGATATAATAATTGCAAAGGTAGGATTTTTGCACAGGTAGAATATTTGAACAGGTAGGATATATGCAATAGTAGGATAGTTGCAACAGTTGGATATTTGCAAAGGTATGACACTTGCACAGATGAGATATTTAAACAGGTCGGACATCTGCATAGGTAGGATATACAACAGATAAGATATTTGTAAAAGTTGGACATTTGCACAGGTAAGATATTTACAAAGGCAGGATATTTGCAAAGGTAGGATATTTGCAAAGGTAAGATATTTACAAAGGCAGGATATTTGCAAAGGTAGGATATTTGCAAAGGTAAGATATTTACAAAGGCAGGATATTTGCAAAGGTAGGATATTTGCAAAGGTAGGATATTTGCAAAAGTAGGATATTTGCAAAGGTAGGATATTTGCAAAGGTAGGATATTTGCAAAGGTAGGATATTTGCAAAGGTAGGATATTTGCAAAGGTAGGATATTTGCAAAGGTAGGATATGTGCACAGTTGGGGTATTTGTACAGGTATGACGTTTGCAGTAGGTAGAGTCAGTGGTCGCAATATAGAGGCACATCTTATTCACCGGCGCTCTCATGACTATGGCACAGCGGTGCATAAAACCAAGATTTATTTTCAAAATCAAAAGTTGATTTATTTTTGTTTTTTTGTTTTATTTGTTTTTTTTGGTGTCTAGTTTTACTTTGGATCTTCTCATAACAGTTTTGTTATAAAAAAAACATCAAACACAGCACTGACAGCATGAAAAGAGCTCCAACTTCTTTATATAATTAATTTAGCTTGATTTCCGACTGAATTACGCACAATTAGTCATATAATAGTAATACTAGTAAATTTAAAAAAAATATATATTTAAAAAAACAAAAAAAAACAAAAATTTGCCTTTTTTGGGTTTTTTGTAAAAAAACAAATAACCAAAAACATCAAGTTTGCAGCCCTGATATGGGAGCTGGATTGATGAAAGGAATAATGCATAAATAATAAGCTGGATTGATGAAAAGAATGATGCATAAATGGAGACTGGATTAATGAAAAGAATTCATGCTTTGGCCTCTAAGCAGAGGCTGTATTGATGAAAATAATTTTGCTTAAATGAAAGCTTGATCGATGAAAATATTAAATAAGGCATCGAAATTGGTTGACATCGGTGATGTGTTGGACGATCGTTTGTGCCGCGATCTTATTAGTCTGCGATTTGTATGCGCGACCTTGTAATTGAGGCAAACCAATGTAACGAATTATTGACTTCCCTCTGTTTGTTCAGCTAACTACCACTGGTATACAAACAAGGCCTACATCGGATTCATTTGCTTCATCGTAATCATCTCCATCCTTGGAGTGCTCATCGTTGTTGTGTAAGTCATCATCAGACCTCAGTGACAGCTCTTAGATAACACGGCACCGTTTAAAAAAATTTGATTTAATTCATCGTTTCGCAAACTGTTTTCGTGGAACCCTATGGCCACGTGAGGTTAGGACAGGGATTCCGCAAAAACTTTCGCTGTAAACGATAAGTTTCAGGCAACAAGAAAAATCTCAATTTAGAATGAATCATGCAAATATTTCATAAGAGGCTTTTGCCTAATATCAGTGCGCAACTTTATATGAAACAGAATTCATATGTTATTGTCGTCGGTATTTTTGTTGATATTTATCTTATTTATGCCTAAACCTATAATTGTCTGTATTTTCACGCGTTTGTAGCTACAGCAGAATATGCTTAGCTTTGGACGGTGGCTCCTTCCCTCAATGAAACCTGATATAGCGTCTTCTCAAGACATCTGCTCAGAGGCGCTCCCGGTCCCACCTCGGCCAGATACGACAGATTTCAGAGTGGTAGAAAAATGGGGTAGAGAGTTCCTAGGCAAGAACCGAAGATCCAATGGGAGGACATTGCAAGCAGTCGGTCACAGCCGAAGAAGCTCGATACTGCACCGTAGAGGTCCGATAGAAATGGACAAGAAACAGATCCTGCAGCATCCGACCAGCATTTATACTAATGAAGAACTGCGTAATTAGCCTTCACTGTGATCCTAACGTCTAATCATTTTAACTGGTTATGATTCACTCAGATTAGTTTTATAGTAGCCTTAAGACCGTTCTGTTCAGCCGGGGCTGAGTTGGGAGCGCTCTTGAGTAGTTACCTTGAAGGGGCGCTATATAAATTTCCGTAATGAATGAATGAATTAACAGTTGATGGTAATGTTGTTGGTTTCAGTGTGGTTATGTGCTGCCGGCAGAACGTTGACACATCCACAACCGCTCTGGAAGAGAAACGGAAAGTGCAAGAATGTGCCGCATTAGCCGCAGCCGCGAGAGGAGAGAAGGTGGGTTGCAAAGGCGTCAAATTCCCCTGAGGGATGGAGGCAAACCCCATGGTTCCAAGTGTCAGGAAGGCACGACATCCCGCCTAAGACTTAAAAAATATTCCTCCTATCTGAAATTGGAGGCATTTGCCTCCGGGCCCCCTATCTGGACACCACTGGTAGGTTGTATCCAAATTGGCTTTTCCTCCTAGTTTCTAATCGTTTTCACGAGATGTATATAGCGCCAAAACCGCGAAGTCCCTGGAACGACCTCATTCGTCAAAGGATGATCAAGAGACAGGATGAAAACGGTTTAAAGTCAAGATAAACATGGTTAGGACAGTTAACAAATTAGCACCAGTAAGATTTCGTTTGAGAACTATTACAAGTACGTACATAAGGAAATGCTTTGTAAAATATTGATTAAAAACTTAACTGATAGAACTATTAGCTTCATTTGATAGAATAGTTACACTTGTCACTGTTTTTGACTGCAGTCATAGAAGTCATCACATTTTGTCAACACCACATATTAACATGTATATATGACATGTATGTGTGTGTTGGTGTGTGTGTGGGTTAGTATGTGTGTGTGTTAGTATGCGTGTGTGTGTTAGTGTGTGTGTGTTAGTGTGTGTGTGTTAGTGTGTGTGTGTGCTAGTGTTAGTGTGTTAGTGTTAGTGTTATGTTAGTGTTAGTGTGTGTGTTAGTGTTAGTGTGTGTGTGTGTTAATGTGTGTGTGTGCGTTAGTGTTAGTGTGTGTGTTAGTGTTAGTGTGTGTGTTAGTGTTAGTGTGTGTTAGTGTTAGTGTGTGTGTGTGTTAGTGTTAGTGTGTGTTAGTGTTAGTGTGTGTGTTAGTGTGTGTGTTAGTGTGTGTGTTAGTGTGTGTGTGTTAGTGTGTGTGTTAGTGTGTGTGTTAGTGTGTGTGTATTAGTGTGTGTGTTAGTGTTTGTGTTAGTATTATAGTGTTAGTGTGTGTGTTAGTGTTAGTGTGTGTGTTAGTGTTAGTGTGTGTGTTAGTGTTAGTGTGTGTGTTAGTGTTAGTGTGTGTGTTAGTGTTAGTGTGTGTGTTAGTGTGTGTGTTAGTGTTAGTGTTAGTGTGTGTGTGTGTGTGTTAGTGTTAGTGTGTGTGTGTTAGTGTGTGTGTGTGTTAGTGTGTTTGTTAGTGTGTGTGTTAGTGTGTGTGTGTTAGTGTTAGTGTGTGTGTTAGTGTTAGTGTGTGTGTTAGTGTTAGTGTGTGTGTTAGTGTTAGTGTGTGTGTTAGTGTGTGTGTGTGTTAGTGTTAGTGTTAGTGTGTGTGTGTTAGTGTGTTTGTTAGTGTGTGTGTTAGTGTGTGTGTGTGTTAGTGTTAGTGTTAGTGTGTTAGTGTTAGTGTGTGTGTGGGTGTGTACATGATGTTTGCATGTTGTGTCATGTACATCAAATCAAATCGTTCACTGATTAGTTAATTAAGTGGCTGTATAGAGATATCATAGAACAGGTAAAAAACGAATAAGCTTTGCAAAATGAAATTTCAGCTTAGTAGATATATCTAAGAGACGGATAAATAAGGATAAACGAAAACCTCAAGGGACCCAAATAGTCCCGCTAGCTGGGTCAACTCTATCCACGAAATATTACACAGCATCATGTTGTACAACTAATAGAAGTTTTGTTGTCTTAGCTAGTTAACTAATCTGTTTCGTGTCTACACAATGTGAGTAGTAATAGTAACAAATAATTGATGATGAGTAATATGAAAAAATCGTAGTAGTATTTTACAATGTGATTATTAGTAGCAGATGAGAAGTTCAAGAGAAGTCAAATTAAAACTGGTTTGTCCATATTTCTGAAACCTACAGGAACCACTGCAGCCTCTAAAGAAAGAAATTCCATCATCCGTTGGAATGGTCTGCAAAAAACCGACGGCCTTTACGGTTAATCGGAAGCCGACCAGGGTATCTTCGCTAGCCTCTGCTCAACAGGCATGTACTGCGTCGAGCAACGCTGCCGAGAAAGGGACCACGGACCTGCCGTTGATCGGCGTCGGACACAAGCGGTTGAACCGCGCCCATGCGATCCGGTCGGCTCCGGTCTACCGCCGTCCTCCCCCGGCCAAGATAGAGCCGGTCTGGCGCAAACCTTCGAGGACAGCGGGATCATCTAGGAAGTCTCTCCCGTCAACACCCGAGCAGCCGCAGCCAACGGGGAAAGCTATAGTATTGGACACGCAGGAGGGCCTGATGTCAGAGAGTGCTGCTGGCGATGCGTCGGGCGACGCAATGTCAATGAAGGTAACCAAGATAGCCCCACTCGAGCCGGTGAATGCCAGACCCGTGCGGGCGAGCATAGGCATGACCCCGTCGGCGACCATCGATGTTACGCCATTCATGTCACATGCCACGTCAGCTGTCGTGTCGCCGTGGCCCACGGCTGGAGGCCTTACCTTCTATGACATGTCGTACTCTACGACCTCATCGTCGACACTCCAAGGGTCTGAACCAGCACTGTTGATGAGGCAGGCAATGGGGGGAACTTCGCGGCGAGCAGATAGCGAACCGGCGGCTGGTGATGCGGATCAGGATTTCCTCCAAAAGACGGTTTCACAGACGTCATTTAGGACTCCGTTGTCCTCGCTCACGCCGACCGAACCCGGATCAAAACAGACCACTCAAGTAACGGCGTCTCTGCCGGCGACTATCCGATCGGCACCATTCTCATCAGCACGTCCTTCATCGCCAGAGTTTGCTCCATCTGCTGTTTCACAGCTGTGGTATAAAAAAACTTCGACGTCAAATGCGAGCCGGATAACTGACGCAACGCAGGCTACCTCTGAAGCCAATACATCTCGGTCCGAGATTCGCGCACCGAATCTAACCTCATCGGCGTCTTGGAAATCACTAAAGTTCACTGAATCTGATGATTCGCGTTTCCCTATTGAGGTTCCATTTGGCTCAGGTAAGGTCTCATACCCGATGCAGGCTACGAAATCAAGGGTGTCTTGGTCAGAGACTATCGCCATGGCACCAGCTTCATCAGCGGCTACGAAATCACCAACAGTCACTGAATCAGATGGTTCACGGGTCTTATTTGAGGCGCCATTGGCCTCAGATAAAACGGTGTTCTCCCAAACTGAGCAGAGTCCGAAACCGAAGATATCTTTGCCAGAGACTATCGCCATGGCACCAGCTTCATCAGCGGCTACAAAATCACCAACAGTCACTGAATCAGATGGTTCACGGGTCTTATTTGAGGCGCCACTGGCCTCAGATGAAACGGTGTTCTCCCAAACTACGCAGAGTTCGAAACCGAAGGTATCTTTGCCAAAGACTATCGCCTTGGCACCAGCTTCAACAGCGGTTGGGAAATCACCAACAATTACTAAACCAGTTGTTTCACGTGTCTCATTTGAGGCTCCATTGACCTCAGATGAAACTACGTTCTCCCTAACTATGCAGAGTTTGAAACCGAAGATATCTTTGCCAGAGACTATCGCCTTGGCACCAGCTTCATCAGCGGTTGCGAAATCACCATCAATTGCTAAACCAGTTGTTTCACATGTGTCATTCGAGGCTCCATCGACCTCAGATGAAACTACGTTCTCCCAAACTATGCAGAGTTTGAAACCGATTATATCTTTGCCAAAGACTATCGTCTTGGCACCAGCTTCATCGGCGGCTGGGAAATCTCCAACAATCACTAAGCCAGTTGTTTCACATGTCTCATTTGAGGCTCCATTAGCTCCAGATGAAACTACGTTCTCCCAAACTGTTCAGAGTTCGAAACCAAAGATATCTTTGCCAAAGACTATCGCCTTGGCACCAGCTTCATCGGCGGCTGGGAAATCACCAACAATCACTAAACCAGTTGCTCCACGTGTCTTAATTAAGACTCCAGTGTCCTCGGATGAAACTACGTTCTCCCAAACTGTGCAGAGATCGAAACCGAAAATACCTTTGCCAGAGACTCTCGCCTTGCCACGAGCCTCATGGGCGTCTAAACAATCACCAAAGGTCAGTAAATCGAAGGCTTCACGTGTCTCATTTGATACCCCATCGTCCTCAAATACGAGCGTTACCTCCGACGGAATGAAATCTTTGCAGACAGGGACATCAGCAGCTGCCTCATCACTAGCGATCAACCAAGCACCAGGAACCTCGCGGTCGTCACTCAGCGTTCCTACCAGTTCGCCGGGAATGACTGCTGATACGGTCTTCCCTGCATCGTTCCTCCTCCATCCGGGAAAAGAATCGGGGCGGACCCCCATATCGTTCACGGCGGACACTCCCGAAGCCTTTGCTCCCATCGCCGACAAATCCAAGGCAGAGAAGTCGGTGATAGACAAATCGTTGGCCCCCAAACCTGCATCGTCATCGGTGCTAGCGCCCACCGCATCCGGATCGGAAGTGAAAAAGGTTTTGGAAGTGGGAGATGTGCAAGAGACCTCTGAGAACTTCAACGAATCGAGTCGCTCCCACCCGAGTTTCATATCCTTTTGGAGCCTGGGTAGCACAACAGCCGACCAATTCTATGCGGATGAATCCAGTCGGAAGCCCCTCACCAGAACGTCCAACATACAACTGCACGTGCATCACACAAAACCCGAACATGAAAAGACTCGTCCGGCTGTGGCAAGGACGGCGAGCAACTCAACGGCGAGCCACACCAGCGCGAGCCAAACCACGGCAGCGAACCACACCAGCGCGAGCCAAACCACCGCTAGCCACCCAACGGCGAGCCACACTGCGGTGAGCAACTTAACTACGAGCCAAACCACGGCGAGTCACCCAACAGTGAGTCAAAGCACGGCAAGCTACCCAACGGCGAGTCAAAGCACGGCAAGCTACCCAACGGCGAGTCAAACCACGGCTAGCTACCCAACGACGAGCCATCTAACGGCTAGTCAAATTACTGCGAGCAACCCAACAACGAGCCATCTAACGGCTAGTCAAACTACGGCGAGCCATCCAACAGCGAGTCAATCCACGACAAGCTACCCATCGGCAAGCCACACTACAGCGAGCAACCAAAACGTGAGTCAAGCCAGCGAGAATCACACTAAGGCCAACCACCTAACAGCGAGTCAAACCACGGCGAGCCACCCAACGACGAGTCATCTAACGGCTAGTCAAATTACTGCGAGCCACCCAACGGCAAGCCATCTAATGGCTAAGCAAACTACGGCTGGCAGCCGAAACGTGAACCAAAACCGCGAGAGCCACACCACGGCGAGCCATCTGATAGCGAGCAACACCACGGCGAGCCACCCAACGGCGAGTCACACCACGGCGAGCCACATCACGCCGAGCCACACCACGGCGAGCTACCCAACGGCTAGCTACCCAACGACTAGCAACACCACGGCGAGCCACCCAACGGCGAGTCACACTACGGCGAGCCACATCACGCCGAGCCACACCACGGCGAGCTACCCAACGGCTAGCTACCCAACGACTAGCCACACCACGGCGTGGCAAACGACGGCCTCATCCGTTGGACCAGATAGCTCCCATCAGAATCTAAGACCTCAGTCAGCCTCCCTTAGCAGGAGGGCCACTCCTGCTTCTTCTCCGGTCAGCAGCGATTCGAAACAATTGGATCTTTATTGGACGAAGCGGGACCTGGAACTGTGGCACGGCAGCGAGGTCACGGAAGCGGACAGCATGGTTGACGCAGCCGACGATGAGCTGGTCTCCGAGCAGACTCCGCCCGTTCTCGGAAAGAAGAAACGAAGGTGGAATGTCTGGAGACGGTGACATCGTGACCTGCTCTGACGCCCCATCGGGAAAAATCGCAAATCTAGACTTGGAGAACTCTGCTCGATCTTTGGGTGCTGTACAGAATAAACGAATGCAAAATATTAACGCTTTCTGTCTGTGACTGTTTAGCTGAAAATGAAATTTTTGGGTCTTTGTGAGGCGACTGCTTTGTTTGAGATCGTCGATTCCATTCATTCATTTATTCAGGGCATTGATAGAGCGCCTCTTGAAGAACCTATTCAGTAGCGCTTCCAGCCAAGCCACGACCAAAGAAAAAAGAATCGAGTGACTTGGGAAAACGAGACGGTTGGGTCACAGGCAAAGAATGGATCTCAAGCGGGAGGTCATTTCAGATTGAAGGGTCCACAACCGATAAAGCACAGCGCTGTCTAAGAGCCGAGCGAACCCTTCGAACTAGAAGCTCGCCCCCTCTTCTCCTCGGAGCATAGCACCCTACGCGTTGGTCGTCGAAGGTAGGCGATTAACGGGCCAAAAGTTACAACAGTTGAGACCTAATTTTATTTAATTAGGGAATGATCTTTGTTAGCGGAGTAAGTCGACCGGCGGAAAAAAGAAAGAGAAGGGAGAGCGATGATGTTTGGATGAAAGCGAGTGGTTAGAAGAAAGCTATTAAAGGATGGCCTGGTGTAATAGAAGGACAGCCTTGCCGTTAGAAACAGAGACCTTACCGTTACACAATGGGTGCCCTAAAGTAATAAAAGAATACTCTGCCGTTGAAAAATGATGCCTTACTGCAAAACAAGAATACCCTTCGTAACAATAAGGAACTCTCAGTAGCAATAAGGATAATTTCGGCAAGAAAAGATGTCCTAACGTAACAAAGGACACCCTAACGTAGCAAGGGACACCCTAACGTAACAAGGGACACCCTAACGTAACACAGGGATACCTTACACTAAGAGGAGAGAATGACCTGTCATTACAAAACTGATGCGATTCCGTACGAAAAGAATGAGGCTCCACGTAGCGTCGAGGGTCGGCTATTGTTTCCGTCATCTTCGTCTCATCAGGAGCTGCGTGCGGTCGTTATCTTTCGAGACCGGGAGGACAGCGGCCGCTGCCTTTGTCATCTCGCATGTGACCCGCTGCAACAACCTTCTCGCTTGCGCGCCTGCGTGTCCTCTTGATGGACTCCAGTCGGTGCTAAATGCTGCTGCTAGACTTATCTGCAACAGGCTCCCCATTCCGCACCGCATCGATTTCAAGTTATGCTTGCTTGTTTGTAGATCGATCCATGGATCAACTTCTGAGTACCTGCATGGTCGCTGTGATGTGACCGAATCCTCAGCGTCGGACCTACGACTCCGATCGTCCGAGAGGATTGAACTCCGTGTGCGCAGGATGAAGATTTGTTTCAATTACCGCGCTTCCTCGGTTGCTGGTCCTCGGTGTTATAACAGTCTTCCATCTTCTATAGGGCGGCCGATTCTGTGGATTCCATCAAAACTAAATTGAAAGCTTACTTTGACTCTAAGGCTTACCCTTCCTGATGAATTCCCATAGGTTTGTTAGGGCCCCTTGCAGTGGTATGACCGCGTTTATAGCGCCCTATGAATCGTCGTCATTATTATTATTATTATTATTATTATTATTATTGTTATTATTATTATTATTATTATTATTATTATTATTATTATTATTATCATTCGAGTCACATGCCACTATTATTACTATTATTATTATTAAAAATCATAATAACACCGCTTATGCATTTTTCACATGGTGACCAGTTTCAACCAATCGTTGTCAATATACTTGATGCTGACTGTCAAAATGTCGGGGCGTCGAATGCGCCTATCAAGTCCATCCCTCCATTTCTATAAGATCGGGTCTTCTTAATGAAACCTTGCTTCAACCCTTTACAAGGAGACTCCCTATTAAACAAAAACCGTCAAAGATAAAAACAACTCAATTCAAAGAAAGACATTTCTTAGATTATAAATCTCAAATTAAGTATCTTATGCTGAGTAGCTTAAACTAAGAATTTTGAACTGAGTATCCAAAGCAAACTCTTTAAATTAGGTGTATTAAACTAAAAATCTTAAACTGAAAATCTAAGCTAACTAAGAGTCATAAACTAAGTATATAAAACTAATTAGGCCCTACTTTAAATTGAGCATCTAAAATCCTGATACGAGCCCAGAATATAGATGACTAGCAACGTCCTAGAGAAAGGCTAGCATCAGATGGTGTTTATGGTATGAAGTCAGACACATTGTAAGGCATGACGGTAGGATAGTGGAGTATTAGATCTTCTTCTTCGGGTTCTCTGCCCTTAGGCAGGATCTTATTTCCAATGTCGCCTATTATATTGACTTTTGCTTCAGCTTGCTGTAACTGTCCTTCATCATCTTGTCCTAAAGCATCACTTGGAGTCTTCCTCTTGATCGTTTTTACTCCGATTCTTCAATCCGATATTGTTTTCAGTCGGGAATCACTCCTCAATATGTGTCCCTCCCATTTTCTTTGTTGTAGTCTGATTGTTGCCATCAATAACCATTTTTCTTCCACCATTTTATGTAATGCGGTGGAGGATAGTTAATTAAGGTCACGATACCAATCTATTGCTTGTTTTGAAGAGCTGTCCTTATTACAATTAAATCCGCTCACAAACTGAAAAAGTGGGCAACACAGTGATATATCCTATCCAGAAGTATGCAAACACACACCAAAACCGCTTGAAAATGACTGCGCTAAAGAAATAGCGAATGACGTAACAATGACGTATCCATCATTATACTTGTGCTATTGAATTGAGAAGTTGATCTCCACGTTTTCTTTGCTTTGTAGTCGATTTTGCGATGAATGTTGGGAATATTAGCTGACGTTTTTCTCTTGAGGTGATTAGAGAAGACAGTTGATTTAATACCTAGATATCACGAGATGACAATTACCCAGATAAGCCCGACTGCTGTCTGTAGATTTAGAGGTTTTTCGTTTTGACCGTTCTACCCCGTTGCTCAAGCCATGAGATGCGGATTTCTTGCTCGGTTGTTGCTCTTCGCCTGGTTTCCATCGCTAACTCGTCCAATCAACCGTGTCTTCGACGATTCCGTCAATTCGGTTCAAGACAGGCGTGACGCTTTGGTGGCAGCCAAGATCACTTTTCCTCTGCTCTTCCGCCAGGTAGGTTCCGCTAGATGGAACGAATACGCTAGGGAGAGATCGATCACCGATCTGGTCGCGCAGGAGGCACTGGAAGAGGCGGAACTGGAGAAGGTTAAGTCGGAGAACGAGGCTAGAGAGGAGATTGACGTTGCTCGATTGGATGGTCTGGATCGGGAACTGTACCACTCTCAATACAGTACAGTTCTTTTGGATGGAACACTGACGGTCATGGAAAAGGTCAACTACACCTATACTCAGAGATCCAGTTAGTGGGCTCTGCTAAATCAATTTCTCTTTTCTCGTTTAGTATCTATGCTCATCCCTGTATCAAATGAATCGGTGAATCAATCAATCAATCAATTTATCAATCAATCAATCCAACAACTCATCTATTCATAAATCAGTAAATAAATCTACCAATAAACCAATCAATCAATCAATTAATCAATCCATTAATCAACAATCAATTAGTACATCTACCAATAAATAAATCTGTAAATAAATCTACCAATAAATAAATCAATCAATCTACCAGTAAATCAATCAACCAATCAATCAACTAATCAATTGATCGATCGATCAATCAACCAATATACCAATCAACCAATCAATCTACCTATCAATCAGCCAATAAATCAATCGATCTATCGATCGTCATTACGATTACGATTACGCTGTCGACGGATGATCTGCTGTTGGACAGTTTACCTGAAGACTGGAGGTGGCATGGTCATCCCGTGCATGTTGGCTTCCCTTCCGATGGAAAGCTTCTTCTGGTTCGATGACGTCGACGACGTTTCGTTCAGTAGCAAATTCTCCGGAGCATTTCGCGTCAACGAGAAGAAACAGCTGAGCGTGCACGATGCCAAACCGTCTATGTCGGGAATCTACAAGTGCAACGGACTGCAGGACGGATATGAAGCCAAAAATGTGGTGCATTTATACGGTAGGGCATTCTGTTTTTTCCGGAAGGGCATCCTTTTGTTACGGTCGGGCATTATGTTGTTACAGAGGGGATTGCTTTTGTTACGGTACGGCACACTCTTGCTACGGAAGGGCATCCCGTTGTTACAATGGGTCATCCTCTTTTTGCAGGAGGGCATTTTCAAACTTTGTTTTCTTACCGTAGGACATCCTGTTGTTACCGTAAGGCAGCCTATTGTTATGGAAGGGCATTCTGTTGTTACGGTGAGGCATTATTTTCATACGGTATGGCAACAGTTTTTGCTACGGCATGGCATCATCTTCTTACTCTGCGGTATCCCTGCATTACGGCAGAATTATCCTTTTGTTACGATTAAAAACACCCATTGCGTCGCGGTAGGGTATTCCTCTGCTACGGCAAGGCTGCCCTTCTATTCAATCAATCAAGCAATCAATCAATCGATCAATAGATCAGACTTAATATAGCGCCTCTTCAAGAAATCTACTCAAATGCGTTCTCGGTCCAACCTCGGTCATATAAGACAGTTTTCAGAGTGGAATTACAAAACTTGGGTAGGGTTCTATAGGCAAGAGTCGAAGATCCAATAAGAGGCCGTTCCAAGCAGTCATCTATTAATGCATCCTTTCATCCAAACAAACTCTCTATTTTTTTACTTCTTTAACCCTGCCAACTTCTTCCTAATCTACTCTTTCTTCCTGAAGGAGACTCCTCAGACGAAGCTAACAAATCGTGTCCTGTTCTACGCAGTTTACAGACTCGCAGATCCGGGTCTGATACTCACCGTCATCTTTCGAACTGGCAATTGTGATGAAGCTCAGATCGCCCTTCTGCTGCGCGGAATCCTGGGTCACTTATGCGGCAACGAGTCCATTGAAACGTGTACGGACGAGATTGTGCCTTACTGTTACATAGAAGCAGAGGTTTGTGAGATAATTTTGCGAGGCCATCCGTTCTCGTTAATTATATTTATATCTTCGTTTTATTTAACAAGCTGACAATCCGCAGCAATTGACATTCATACAAAGAAGAGAAAAAAATGACAGTTATACAATAAAAGTAAATGATGTGGCCTACTTGGGCTATTCAAAAAATAAAACCCTGGATATAAAATATCTATTATTTCTAGGAGGGAGCTGAAAGGGGTGAGCCGTGGGTCGTAGGTTGCAAGAACACCGTGCAATTAGAGGAAATAGAGACCTCAGACTCGTAGACCCGTACTGTCGATATCGCTCTTGGTTACACTTTAAATGTTTATACTAACGAATCGAATCTTGGCTTTGCTTTTGCATAATACTGATTATTATTAAATGATGATAAATTATAGTATTAGTAATATGTATTATGTTAGCGTAATACAAATATTATTAGTCATATCAATATTATCAATAACGACAATAATGATTCCAATAATGATAACGATCAAGATAATAATTATTATTATAATTACTATTATTATTATTATATTTATATTTATAATAATGGCAATATTAACAATAACAGTGACGATAATCAATAATAATTAAGAAAAAATAAATTATAATAACAAATAATAAATAATGAGAAATGATACAACTGCCGTAATCACCTTAATAATAACAGCAATAATTGCACTCACGATGGTTTCAAGTGGAATGATTACAATTACAATTATTAAAATAACCATATTTGTTTACAGCCATTACACTAATTATAATTAATGCAATTACAAGCACTACAATTACAGTGATTACAATTACAATCATCGCAATTACAATCTTTGCACTTACAATCATAACACTAATTACAGTTGTTGTGATCACAATAGTCACAATTTCATCTCTATGGGCTGACCTCCTTAGGTGAACTCCAATCTACATGGTCGCCTCGAACTATACCTATTCCGCTACGACACCAAATGTGAGGACGATCATTCCGAGCAGTGTGGGGCCGAACAGAAAGTTGCTCGGATCCTCGAAAACGTACGTTGAGGCGTGCAGTTTGTACATTCGATTGGCAACTTAACTCTGTATTCAGTCATTCATTATAAAGATTTACATAGCGCCTCTTCAGTTTACCACTTTAATATGCTCCAGACCCTAGCACGGGCTAACATATAGGAACAGTTTAAAAATTACAGTGGAAGGCGTCAATGTGTACCATATCAAGGGCAGTGCCAACTGGAGCTTGAACCGCTTTTATATCATTTATATTCATCTATATATATATATATATATATATATCATTTATATCCATCTATACAGTATATATAATATACATTCGTCTCTCTCTCTGTATATATATATATCGTCTATATTCAGCTATGCTTATATATATATCATTTAATAATATGTTATATATTAATCTAGTCGAAGCTAAGGAAGATCGTGAGTTTGAATGTAAACGAAAATAGAAAGAAGCGGGTCTCGAAAAGTTCCTTCTGTAGTTTTAGTCGATCTCTATCGTATGACCGTTCGTTGTTGCTTCACGTTTGCTTAGCGCCTCTGGTTAGATATCCTCTGAGGAGTGCTATGTAAATGCTCAATGACATTACATAACGTAGTATTACAATAACGGTGAAACCAGCCTCCGTTCAAGGACCTACGCAGCGAGATACTACGCTACACAACGGAGGGTGATCGGCAGAGTGATAATCACTCCAGCGAATACATCTTCGACACAGTGAGAACTTTGGCCGAAGGATACTATACAAAACGACAAGCGTATCAATGCCCGCCAGGGTTCGTTATTGCACACGTGGAAGACAAGCCAGCGTGCCGTAGGTTTTTTCGTTCACGTTTTTTTCTAATACGATCTTCTGTAGTTATCCATTTCTTCATTGCAGCTTTTGGCTCATACTGTCTGCTGTAGTATCTGTTTCTTCGTTCAAGTTTCGTCAAATAGAATCTTGTGTAGACTCTATGTCTTCGGTCATGCTTTTGTCTCATACAGAAACCTACATAGAGAACTTTCTCTGGTCTCTATTTATTCGTTGACTTTTTGTCTAATACACTTTTCTGTAGTCTCTGATGATGACGATGATGTTAATTCTGATACTTATGTTGCTATTAAATTGGACATGAATATTAGAAGATGCCCAAAGTCTACAAAAGTCTATTTGGACCTATCAGTACTTTGGTATGTTTTATAAATAGAATATGGATCTCCGGTCATACGGGCCTATTGAAGTCTTAAATCTGATCTAAAGTCTCAAAGTCCAGTAAGCAGTCCTAGGCACGGTAGCCGATTGGTTAAAACGGTCGGCCTGTAGCGTTGAGAGTTGGGATTCGATCCGAGGAGTTACCGTGTAGGGACCCTTGAGCAAGTCATTCGCGCACAATTGCTCTGCAATGTAGGCCCTACATGTATCTGCAATTGCGCCACCGAGGAGTGTATGCGCTTACGAACCAACTGTAAGAAGGGCAATATCAAATTACAGTTGTATTGTTTTGTATCGTAAGCAAACTATAAAGTCTCAGATCTTAAGCCTAAAATCTTAGGTCCAGTCTTAAGATTTAGTCTAATAGGCCTGTATTTTAGTCCGGACTGGACACTAATCCTCGTTTACTTTACTGTCCTTGACTACGAAGTGCCGTGCTTTGCTGGAACATCGAAAGCGGGCCGCGATCGTGGCACCGTCTGCAAAGAGTGCCACGTCGGTGCCTTTGCTTCGTCGGCCGGGCAGCAGTACTGCGAAAGCTGCCCGCGTCAGCTCGGTGCGATCTCACAGCACAAGGGTAACAAACGGCGAGACCAATGCTTCAACTACAAACACAAGTCCGAGACCGGTTAGACTGGAGCTTGTTCAATCGTTTTTAGTTAATCGTCTTCAATTAAGATCGTTAATATATTAATTTATTAATTATTGTAGCAACATTGGAACTATTCGAAGTTTTGCTCAATCGTTCATTCAGCTAAAATCTCTGACTTATCCCAATTCTAAAATAAACTGCTAGCTTTTTTAAATTCCAAGATCGCTCTTAGTTAATCGTTATCAGTTAAGAATGGTTAAGAGTGTGATTAATTAATTAATTAATTAATTATTGCAACAAAATTGGGACAATTCGAAGTTCTGCTTGTTCGTTCATTAAACTACAACCTCTGGCCTATCCCAATTCTATAATAAACTTTAACCTATCCCAATTCAATGATTAATTCTGACTTATATATCCAATTCTATGATAAACTTTAACATAACCCAATTCTATGATAAACTTTAACCTATCCCAATTCTATGAAAAAAATCTAACCTACCCAAATCAATGATTAATTCTCACCTATGTATCCCAGTTCTAAGATAAACGCTAACCCATCCCAATTCTATGATTGACTCTGACCTACCCCAATTCAATAAACAGTGAAATTACCCGTTACTACTATAATCTGTAACATATATTATCTCAATTCAGAAATAAACTTTGAACGAATTTTTCAACGAACTTTGAACTCTCCTAAATCTACTAGGAACCTTCACCTGTGCATATACAATATAAAGTCTTAGACATGGTGGCATACATACATAACGCCTCTAAATAGTTATCTTGAAGAGGTGCTATATAAATTGCATTGATTGATTGATTGTTAACTAACTGTGACCTATCTCATTTCTGAAATAGTCTGTGATCCATCCCAGCTTTATAATAAACTGCGACCCCTCCCAAGTCCACGATTTACTATTATCAATCCCAATTCAATAACAAACTTTAACCTGTACCAATTCTAAAATAAACTGTTACCTAACCCACTTCTACTATTACCTGTTACCTATCTTAATTCCAAAATAAACTTTTAACTAACTCTTCAACGAACTTTGAACTTCCCAAATCTACTCTGAATATTTTCTCCAGGAAGGCAACTCGATGAAGACTACGATTCCGACGAAAAGACAAAAGCGAAGAAGGATCATCAGATGGGGAACTTCTTCCAAATAATCGTTTCCATCGCTGTCCTCGTCTTCGTCATCATTGCCGTCACAGCGTTAATAAACTATATAGCCTCAATCATTCATACTTATTAAAACGCATGCATCCATGGATACTAATATACATGCATGTACACACGTACATGCATACACAGAGTCATAAGATACCAGACATGCATGCATAAAACTAATACATATAGAAATACATACATGCATACAACCACACATTGATAACATACATACATACATACATACATACATTCCTACATACATAAATACATACATACACACATATACATATGCATACATACATGCATATATACATACATATATACATACATACATGCATACATATATATACATACATACATACATACATACAAACGTACATAAATTGCATACATACATCAATACATACAGTGTGTATGTATGTGTATGTGTGTGTGTGATTGGGTCTGTTTGTGTACGCGTCAGTGTGTGTGTGTTTGCGTGTGTGTATGTGTGTATGACTGTATATGTATGTATTATATGTGTGTGTGTATGTGTTTGCATGTGTATGTGTGTGTATGTGTGTGCATGTGTGTGTGCGCGTGTGTGTCTTTATGTGTGATGTTATAATTATGTATGAAGACGGGTTGCAAGGCGCTGTCAAAAGTTTCTATCTGTGAAGGATTGCCACAGTTGCGTTTGAATTCTGTAGAGGAATTTTCTGCTGCCTACCAAACAAACAGCACAAGAAACAACGGAAGAAGTTTCGTCAGCCGCCGGAAGAAACAAAGTCAACCGGAAAGGTAGAACAATGAAACATCAGAGAACAACAAGAGAACAAGAGGAGCAATAACAATAATTGTTCTCCAACACATTAAAGCAATTATTGTTCAAGAAACCGTTGTGATTGTGGTAGTAGTTGTTATGGAACTACCATTAATAGTGGGTAATAATTGCAGTAGCATATTAGTAGTAGAGGTAGTAGTAGTAGTAGTAGAATTAGTGGGTGGAGTAGGGGAAGTAGTAGTGGCAGTAGTAGGGGAAGTAGTAGTAGTAGTACTAGTCGTCGGGAAAGACAGTAGACAAGTAGTAGTAGTAGTACTAGTGGTAGTAGTAATAGTAGTATTGTTACCGTACCGCAATTCTGCAATCTTATTACAGTATTATAGCAGTTTTATATAGAGCCCCTTCAACGTCATCTACTCCGATGCCCTCCCAGCCCAGCCTCCGTCAAGCAGAACAGTTTTAAGGCCAAGGAGGAATAAGGCAGATTGTCCTATTATCGTGAGACTGGAACGCCTTTATATTAAAACTAATTAACCAGAATCAATGACTTTGAATATGTTCGTTTCAGCAACCGCTCGCTGTTGAAGAGATTCCGTCAGTCGTTGCTATTCGAAAAGCGACTTACAACACTTCCCACGAAATTCTGGGCAGCAGGGAGGAGAAGAGATTGTCCGCCAAGGCCAAGAAGGACAAGACCACAGAAGAGAACGAGGCCCTGACGGCTAAGACCAAGGTCAGGAAATCGAGGGGCACAGAAAAGAACAGGTTCATGTCGGCCAAGGCCGAGAAATCGAGGGCAACAGAAGAGAACGAGGCCATCAGTGAAGACAAAGCCAACAACGAAGGACGATCGAAGATGAATCGACGCCTACGTTCCTCTAAGCGGGACGAGAAGAAGAAGATCATTCGATCGGTGGTCACCCCCTCGACACCAGGACTGGCTATTCCTGTCCTCTCCGCTAGTCAAGTCATGGCACAGCCTGGCAATCGTCAGCAATTAGTGTAACAGCCTGGCAAGCCTGCTAAAATATTGCCACATTAGCCTGGCCGAATACGTTCTTCAAATAATGGAATAATTTCGGAAAAACTAACAACGCTGATTAGCAACCGGCCTGTTTACTTATGACGAAACTGAATAAAAATATATACATATATATGTATATATATGTATATATATACATATATATAGGGCCTATGTATCTTGTCTCTATTCTGGCTTAAGCTAAAACAATTAATTCTATTTGGCGTTATATATGGATGATGTTTAATTTCACGTTGGTCACGCTAAGATAACATGAGTGTCCCATGAAAATCACGCAATGGACCGATTGTGCGTCGAAGTTGAGTCGAGATTAACCGTTGATGTGAAATAACGAACATTTGCGGTGGTAGGCATTCTCTATCTTGCATAGCTTTGAAAAATGCTGTGATACATTTGTCATTTTTTTTAAATTTAAGCACATACACACACACACACGCTTTCACGTTTGCGAGGCAGTTTGTTTGCAAGTTGTCTAGCCCAGCGTTTCCCAATCCTTCATGGCCGTGGAACCCTTTTGATCTAAAGTTATCAATAATAGTTAAGAAAAAATAAATTAAAATAGCAAATAATAAATTATGAGAGATGATTCAACTGCCGTAATCACAAAAACAATGACAAAAATAATTACACTCACGATGATGACGAAAAATTGATGACGAAAAATTGATGACGAAAAATTGATGGCGAAAAATTGATGGCGAAAAATTGATGGCGAAAAAAGGGTCGGACACCCAAAAATATGCCTGTAAGTAAGGGTGTCCACTCGATAATCCGAAGGTGCGATAGTCCGAAGGTTCGATAGTCCAAAGGTTTGATAGTCCGAAAATTCTAAATTCCGATATTAATTTAACTAGAAGTGGAATTAATTGATGAAATGAATGGGCAAACCTGGGAACTAGATTGACATGAAAAGAATCATGCCTAAATGGAAGCTGGATGAACGAAAAGAATGGGGCAATCCAGTTTCTAGCCAAACATAATTCACTTCATCAATACAGCGTCCATTATAACCGCAATCTTATCACCCATCTACCGGACACCACGCAATCTTCGGACTGTCGAACCGTCGGACTATTACAGACACAGAACCGTAAGTATGTATGCATATATATATCCGTCCAGAACGTTAGTCAATACGCTACCGAGCTCCCCTGTATAGTACTGTCGGAGAGCTACAGAGAGGACCGTAAACAAGGCGACTAAGCGTGAGAACGCCATAAAGCTATGCAACTGTCGTGACGTCATGCGAATTGTTCCATGACGTCAGCACAAGATCACGAATTTTGTTTTCATTCGGAATATAGTGTAATAAGTCAACAACCAAATTGATGTTCACGCCATAGCAAGCAGCATACGTTTAACATTATTGCAGGTAAGCGACGGAGTATGACTCCAACCTCCACAATTCATTGGCGGTTTCAACGGGTGGCCCAAATGAAGGCTGGCCACCTTTGACTCCCTGAGGTCACCTAAAAGATATTGCTTTAAATATATCATATAATATTTATATTTTCGAAGTATATCTAACTTATTTGGGAATAGCTGATCGATGCGCCACCCCGATATTTTCCTTGGCCCCTCTTGCCACTCATTTGCATATATGCTAGAACCACCACTGTTCCACATGACTAATGCTCTTACCCTATTAGGTAACGCATTATCTGTGATATTTCAGCTTAGAAATGATCCCCTATTTAATTTCAATTGAGTTCAAAGGATCAAATGTAGATTTTAATTCTTGTTCCGGTCTGAACAAATTCACATTTCTGCTGTAAGTCCAAGTTCTGAAATAATCTCAGTACTAATTCCAGTCGCGAAGCTAAATTTGATCAGATGAACTAACCGTAACCGTAACCCTAACCCAAGGCATGTCGGCTATTAATTCTTATTCAGCTATTAATATTATAATAGGTTGAAGGTTATCATAGAAAAAGGATAGATTACAGTCATAGTATTAGGATAGGTCACAGTTTTAAATAGAGTTGGAATTGGTTACAGTTTATCATGGATTTAGGGTAGGTAACAGTTTATCATAGATTTAGGATAGGTTGTAGTTTATAATAGAATTGGGAGAGATTGCAGTTTATCATATAATTAGGATATTTTACAGTTTATCACAGAGTTGAAATAGGTTGCAGTTGATCATAGATTTAGAATAGGCTTCCTCTCACTGCTCGTAACCACTACAAGATCCTTTTTCTAGTTTCCAAAGCCCAGCCATAAGCAGTGCCCCGAGATATCTCTCTGACTATTTCCGAAAGACGTTATCAGCAACTTCATATCGTTCCTTGCGCTCTGTTGATCGTTTTGTTCCTTTTTGTTCCTGAGACTTGAACTGCCTTGGCCCAATATCAGGCGTTAGCTGCTGTGGAATGCCTGGAATGACCTTCCATCTGGAATGACCTTCCATCTGCCTGGAATGACCTTCCTACATGATTAAGGACTAAACTAATGACTGGCTTCTCTAAATTGGCCTCTCGCTCTTTATAGACGCTTATTTTTCTCTTGGTTTTCCGTGCTGATAGCGGTTATGAATAGTTACTCCGTGAGAGGTGCTATATAAATATAGAGATACAATACGGTTATAAGCCCATTTTCCCTAGCTTCCTCTTAAAAGCAGAAAGAAAGTCCACTGGTCCACTGAGACAGTACTATCATCCAAGCTAATTCACGAGTCTATAACTCTTGCACTGAGGAATTTCTGCCCAAATGTTCCTTTCTGTTTCTTAAATAATTGTTGCTTGTGTCCTAGAGTTGAATTTTTAGTGTTAATTCAAAGAATTTCTTCGTCAGTTGTCGTGCTTCATCATCCAGTGATAAGTTGATCTTGTAGGCTTCGATTATAGTATTGGTGTACGTTCTATGGTTTCATTGATGAAAAGAATGTATAAAACTGGGAGCTGGATTGACATGTAAAGAATCATGTCTAAGTGGAAGCTTGATGAGTGAAAAGAATGGTGCAATCCAGCTTCTAGCAAACATAATTCTTCTCATCAGTCCGGCTACCATTTAAACCGCAATTATATCACCTATCGACTGGACGGCATGCAAATCTTCGGACCATATACACAGAACCTAAAATATTATCACCATTGTTCCTCCCTCTCTCCGATGCTGTGAGACATCTTTTCAACCTTCCTTCATAGATTGCATTGCATCACTATTCTTTGAGAGGCGCTATATAACTCAAAGAATACGATGCGATCATGAGCCCATTTTCCCTAGCTTCCTCTGCTAACCAGTGAGAATGTCCCCACCGAGACAGTACTATCACTCCGACAACCTTTGGACAATCCCTTTGATTTTATGCTGAACTCGTAAATAAGCTGGTGCCCTGCGCTTGGCTCAAGTGGCGCTTTAGAAGTCTGGAGATTACGATTTTACGATTACGAATTAAATTCTGTAGTTCTTCTTTGCACCTTGACCAGTTGTTATCGCTTTTGTTTTAATGATCTTTTAGATACGAACGACAAAACCGGTTGCAGTTGCCCAACTGCTGTCTAACCAGTGATTTGGACAACCTTAGTCTCCTCTGATGACCACTGTCCTTGTTATCATGGCCGCGACTAGGGTTGTTATAAGTGAGGATTCTAGTAGTTGGCCTAATACAAAAAACGCAGGTAAAGGGGAGTAAGCATTAGCTTTCTTTTGCCGCTTCTACACATGCGATCATGAGCCCATTTTCCCTAGCTTCCTCTGCTAACCAGTGAGAACACATTTAAGGTTGCCAACCGTCCCTAATTGGCCGGGAAAGTCCCGGAATCGACCCAATCCGTCCCGTGTCCCGTGAAACGCTTATTTTGTCATGGTATCCAGTAATAGGTAAGTAATTACATGTTTAAAGGATTGTGCGATTTAATGAAATTATTGAAATCCATACATCAAGAGTAATACTGCTATGCAGTCTCTCATTGTTCATAATCACAATTTAAGCACAAGTGTTTCGACTAATCGACTTTCGATTAAGGACTCGAAGTCTACGAAGTCTCGAACATCATTGAAAATTCATACTCCATAAGCCTTGCGGATTGTGGAATATTTCGACTATTTGGGGTTTGTCCCGGAATGAGTTGGCAACCCTAAGCACACTGCTATGAAGGCTGCTTTACGCTCATTTGCATAATCACCCCCATTTCCATTTCTTCCTCACACATTTCCAATACCAGACTTTCCAGTTCAAACTAATAGTTTCTCTTCAGCATCTAGTATGTATGCATCAGGCTATTTGCATAGCGCCTTATAAGAACCTCTGGAAGGTGATAGACGTAGCCGTGGCCTAGTCGTGCATAGTTTATCATCTTTCCTCAGCCGCTCGTCTTAATCTTGTATCATCTCCAAACTCCAGAGTCCAGACGATAGCGTATACGAGGCTACAATCAATATCTACTCTAATTATCTAATAACAACTATTATAAGTGAAAATGTTAAAATCCTTTTTAAATGTCAACTTCGAGAATATTAAGCAAGTCTTTATAATTATAAAAGCACACATAATCCTAGACGTTATTGGTCTGCATCTCTGTCAGAGGTGGTTTCTGTCACTGTCTGTCTCTCTATCTGTCTGTCTGTCGCTTGCTGTCTCCGTCTGTCTGTCTGTCTGTATGTCTGTATGTCTCCCCCGTACGAAAGCACTGTGCCACTGTCACTGGTTTGGACTATCTTCCACCAGAAATGCGACTCCTCAGCCCTTTTTCTTCCTCTGTTTCCAGAAGCGTCTAAAATCCATTTCGCTCCCTGGGTGTCTTTCTGAATCGCTTATAACTGTTGGTCTACTTTCTAAAGCTTTCCTCATCTATTATGTGGGTCTTGGCCGTGCTTCAGTCTGGAACAGCTTTGAGCAGCTCCCTGGAGAAGATGCGAGAGTCTGTGAATGAATGAATGAATGAATGAAAGAATGAACGAATCAATGAATGAACGAACGAACAAATGAACGAACGAGTGGATCAATGATTGAATGACTGAATCGACCTTTTTGTTATTATTAGGTGCAATTACTGAGGAACCGGAAAGCTACGTCATTTGCTATGTTTTTGGTGTTGTCGCACTCGTCACCACATTGCTTCTCATAGGGTAGGTTTCAGGCGCAGTCCAGAATCTCTTGTGAGCTTCCCGTCAACAACACTCCTAATTATTCTGAATATAATTGTAATTATTTTCAACTTGAGTGATAAACCACCTAGCTAGGCTGCTTTGAAAGTTCTTAGATTCATCCGGGTCCGAACCATGTCACTAACACATTTTCTAGGGAGCTCAGCTGGGTTCACGGACCACGAACTGGGGCCGCCTGTGTAAGTGGGAGGGTCAGTGTTCTTAATGCCAGTGTTAGGAGGGTCAGTGTTAGGAGAATCAGTGTTGGGAGGGTCGGTGTTAGAAGGGTCAGTGTTGGGAGGGTCAGTGTTATGAGGGTCAGTGTTAGAAGGGTCAGTATTAGAAGGGTCATTGTTAGGAGGGTCGGTGTTAGAAGGGTCAGTGTTGGAAGAGTCAGTGTTAGGAGGATCAGTGTTAGAATGGTCAGTGTTAGAAGGGTCAGTTTTGGGAGGGTCAGTGTTAGTAGGCCTTTAAATGTTTTGATTCGATTCGATTTGAATTTGTCTAGAACTTGTGTCATATACCGGAAACAAATCGGAGCCATGATATTCGGGGATAAGAAACGGAAACAATTAAAAGCAAAGGCGAAAGCAAAAGGACAGGTCAGCACATGTACTAATTCAATGACCCGAATGTCCTACAATGTCGCAACGTGGTCCTACCTCTTGAACAGTTTGCCCCGGGAAACATTGCCGCGGGACCAATTGGAGACTCTGAGAGCAGTTCCTTGAGTAAAAACAGGTGGCGCCAGTATGCACATAGGTCTAACAAAAATTTATATTGGCACGCATTATTTATTTGTGTTGTTACGATCGATGGCTGGCATAAAAAATTTAATTATGGATAACTACATAAATTTTTTAATCTGACTAACTTTTAGATTACGTTTGCGGGAATAACATACAGCACAACAACCAATCAAAATCAAGCACACAATTTTACCTCGGGTAGCTTACCCACATTTGATACTGGCGCCATCTATTTCACAGAGGCCCCCATTACTTTGATCCAAGTATCGTCGTTTGTTCATTTGAATACTGATGTGGTCTTCCACTTTAATGGCGCGTTCAAAACGTCATTTTAAGGATGCACTCTCTAAGTGCTAGGACACACACGCACACACTCACACACATGCATACACAAACAAAAAGACACAGACGCGCCTAAAACACACATCACAAATATATACATATAATTTATTAAATGATTACATTATGTACTAGCTGATAACCCGTGAAAAGTCACAAGTCGTATTCAATCTGGTGAAAAATCACAGGTCGGACATTTTGACCTTATTTACATACGATGGACGCAAGAGCACCGGATGCAGTTGATAATTGTCTAGGAGTTACTTGATAAAAGGTCTGCAGCAATGAATTTCAGCACTACTCACCGTTAAAAGGAAATTGTTTTTGATAGCAGTCCTTGCATTCGCTGACGATTCAACTGCACTGGCGCTCTTCTACATGTAGAGTTTCATCCATTAACCTTCCATTTAATGTTAATAACTGGAAATATACTTACATTAAACGATGTTTAGCTCATACACGTCAATAAAATTTCTTTTAAGCGCATTATTAACGCTCATCGCATATTGTCTGAACCTTAATATCACAGGTCGGACATTTTAACCTTATTTACATACGATGGACGCAACTGCACCGGACGCAGTAACGTTTGCGCTTCAGTAGGTCAACAATATTTACACAGAACAGATGCAACAGCATCGTTTCTCTTATTCAGCGGGCGTTTGCTTAAACCTTGCTGCATATATTATATATAAATATTTGGCATGAGACTGATTACCATACGTCTTGAGTTTTCAAACAGAGCCATATCCAATACTTTTCAAAAAAACTTTTCAACCACGATTTTCTTCCGCAAATGTTTTCTTTCCTTCGCCATGACCGTCAGTTAGTTAGTCAGTCAGTCATCATCATCATCTGCCCCAGGCCTTTTCAACAATTCCTACCCATTTTATTATCGACTTAAGCGACACCAACCTTACCCATACTGTTCCCCTCTCACCCATATAACAACCAGACTCGAGCCTTCGTCTCATGACCCTTTTGTACAACCCCAGGAATCGACGCAGCGCACGTGCATAAGCTGTTGCCTTGCGTTTGGCTCTAGAATGACGCTGTATAAGTGCGTCTGCTTTCTATATACTTTTTTCAAGGGCAAATCATATCCCAAAACAAAGGTCGATGATTCCAAGCCCAACCTCAATGCAAAGCCAAAGAAGCCAGCAAAGGTATTCAATCATTATAATGGAGATGATTGAGATTATGAACGTCAGAGTCATGGCAATATTATCATAAAATCCTTCAGAAACCGATTACCGTTGTCGTCGTCGTGATCATCATCACAAGTTAATTATTATTATTATCGTTTATAATCATAATCAATATTATTATTATTATTATTAGTAGTAGTAGTAGTAGTAGTAGTAGTAGTAGTAGTAGTAGTAGTAGTAGTATTATCATCATCACCATCATCGTTATCATTATCACCAACATCACGTCAAGATTATTGTTACTATTATTATTAAGATCGACGTCGTCGACGTCATCATCATCGTCATCATGATTATCATCGGCATAGTTGTTAGTATTTGCACTAATACCGTTGGTACGTCATAGCAGCTGATGTTTAATTACTCGGGCTTGTATTCCGTTTTAACGTTTAGGGACCGGCTGATACAGAAAAATCTAAACTGGTAACATTGAAATTCATTGAGATTCTTCTGGTGATCATTTTATTCAGTTTGTTTTGAATGTGATGAACCAGCAACGGTGAATTTATTGACAAGGATGGGCGCTCACTTGCATCTATTATTTGCGTGCATCCGTCACTTTGTCTTTTTTTTGCACTTTTTGATTAATCGCTTTTATATTCAGTTTCATGTACATGCTGTGCGCTTGCAGGTATTCTTAATATAAAAAAATGCTCACTTGCTTACAAGAGATTGCGGATAGAGCATATGAAAATAAATAAATAATGAAGAAATATTTGTACTTATGTACTCACATTCAAAAATACATGCGTACATATATATATTCATTAGAGGCCAGAGGATGTAGCTTGCAAGTTCCTACCTGACTCGGGGTCAGAGCCAGGAGAAATCTGCGCATCAGCGCGAGGGTCTTGAAACTGATGCGTTGAGGTGCTGGGAGCCAGTGGAGAGATTCACGAATTAAGGAAGAGATGTGGCCAAATTTGGGAATTCCACCTATTAGTCGGGCACCAGCGTTGAAGAATCCATGGAATCCGCAATACATAATATCTTAATAGTTTTTGTTAAGTATTGATAATAAGGTAAGATAAAGGACTGGCCAAATGCCCTCGTTAGCTGAGGCTAAGAAGGTGAAGTAATCGCAAGCGACAACACTCATGACTACCACGATTTTGTTTGGTAGTCGTACTCTCTCGCTCGCTATCTCGCTCTCGCTCTCTCTCTTTATATATATATATAAATTTATATATACATTTATATATATATATTGTTGCATCATTAGGAATGAAATAGCAGTTCGTGTTCAATTATCTGTTTGACTTCTGACTTGTCTTCAATTCAAATTATTAGGTACCGGCTGGTAAAAAAACTTTCTTAAAGGTAACATTGAAATTGATTATCTTCCGTCGATCAACTTGTTCAGTTTGCGTTGATTATAATGAACAAGCGAAAGTCAATTTATTATTAGTAATCGTACTGATAGCAATAATTGTAGTTATCGTGGTATTCATTATTTATCATTAATAATATCACTAATATTACTATAAGTAAATTATCATCATCCATCATTGTTGTCGTTATTATTACTATCATCATCATTATCATCGTCATCATCGTCATCATCATCATCGTCGTCGTCGTCGTCTTCATCATCATCATAATCATCAACATCATCATCATTATCATCATCGCTTAATAGTTAGCATTTACATTTTTATTGTTGGCACGCCTTCATGAATGTGATTTCAGTTAATACTCATTTATCTGCTAGACCTCTGGCTTGTTTTCCTTTTGAACATTTAGGATGCGGCTGGTGGAACAAGTCCGATACAGGTAACATTGAAATTCATTGAGATTCTTTCCGACGTTCATTTTCTTAGTTTCTTTTGAATGTAATGAACAAGCGACACCTAATTTATTATTATTAGTAGTACTAATAGCAACAGTAATGGTTGTTGTAGTTGTTGTTGTAGTTGTTGCAGCGCAGCAGGACAACGGAGAACATTTTGTCGTTATCATCACAGCCTG
Organism: Bimastos eiseni; assembly: GCA_959347315.1. NCBI lineage: Eukaryota > Metazoa > Annelida > Clitellata > Crassiclitellata > Lumbricidae > Bimastos > Bimastos eiseni. The sequence continues at coordinate 3,636,338 of OY365822.1, forward strand.
TGTTTGATGTATTATGACGATGCAGATAATAATGATGATGACGATGATGTTCTATTGCTGCTACTACTACAACAAATTCTACATTGCTGCTACTACTACTGTTTGCACTACTATTGCTATTTCTACAAAATGCTAAGAAGATGGAGGAGAATTATTGGAGGAGAAGGAGTAGGAAGAGGAAGACGAGTATCACTTTAGCCTTTCTATAGGCAGCATTGAGTATTCCTGGAGAGACAACCTCTTCCTTAGCCTCAATAATTGTCATCATTCGTCGTAAATATTATTACTATTATTAATGTTATTATTATTATTATTACTATTGTTATTATTGTTATCATTATTATTATTATTATTATTATTATTATTATTATTATTATTATTATTATTATTATTATTATCATCATCATCATCATTGTTATTATTATTATTATTATTATCATCATCATCATCATCATCATCATTATTATCCATCATCATCATCATTGTCATCATCATCAACATCATTATCATCATTATCATCATAGCATAATTGTTAGTATTTGTATTTTTTTGTTGGCACGCCGTCATGTGTGCGATAACAGTTAGTACTCAATTATCTGCTAGACATTAGGCTTGTCTTCCCGTTGAACATTTAGGATACGTCTGGCGGAGCACTTCCGATACAGGTAACATTGAAATTCATTGAGATTCCTTCAGACGGTCATTTTTTAGTTTTGTTTGGATGAAATGAACAAGCGACACCTAATTTATTATTAGTATAGTAGAACTAACAGCAATAGTAATGGGTTTTGTAGTTGTTGTTGTAGTAGTAGTTGCAGTGCAGCAGGACAACGGAGAACATTTCTTCGCTATCATCAGAACCTGTATTTGATGTAATGACGACGCATATAATAATGATGATGACGATGATGTCCCAGGCCCAGGCGACATGAGAGACCGTGATATCCGTTTCCCTCGACCAGGTCACCGCATGGGCAGCAATGAGGCAAACAGACGGGTAACCTAAGTCTGTAACCCAAAGAGACTCATCGTCAAGTCTCAGCCCGCAGCTGGTAATCGGTAGGACTAAGACCCAGTCGCCTGCGTGTGGTGCTGCCACTGCTCTAAGACGTACCTGATTCTGGGAATCAGGCATTCTGGTGGCGAGGTCTGTCACCCCAAGCTCGATCAAAGGGTCGCCCCATCTTGATTGTTTGTGAGCCCAGGCTTCTTCTGGATCCGGTATTCCGCTGGTTTCCATCCATTTGGCCTGAAGGGTCTCCAGGTCAGGGTCCTTTTTGGGCGTTCCTCGCAGAATTCTTGTCTGGAGTATATCATAATTATAATCATAATAATAATTTCAATAATAATAATAATAATAATAATTATTATTATTATTATTATTATTATTATTATTATTGATTTTATTAATATCATTATTTTTATTAGCATTAATGGTTTATTGAGATTAGTACTATTATTATTATTGTTATTATTATCCTTTTTTATATATTTTTCTTATTGTTATAATCATTTTTATAAAGATAATAATAATTATTATAATTATTAATATTATACTTTTATTGTATCTGGGCCAAAGTCGTTGTCTTGATTCGTTCTCATTGTCTTCATCCTCGACCTAATTGTCATTGTTGCTTCGCCATTACGAGTGTAATGGCAGTTGATACTCAATTTTCTGTTTGACGTCGGCTTGTCTCCCCTTCCAACGTTTAGAATCTGATTGCTGCGTCGGCTGCGAAACAGGTCGAACATGTATCATTGAAATGCATTGCTATTGCTTCCGACGGTCATTTAGCTTAGCTTCTAAGGTGTGCATGTATGTAGTTAGATCCAGTGTTGTATGCTTGACTTAAGTCTTCAAGACCAAGACGAGACCGAGACAGTCAGGTGCCTAGACCGAGACCGAGATAGTGAGGTACCTAGACCAAGACCGAAACACTAGGTTGAAGACAGTACGATACAGTACGAGACAGTAAAAGACAAGTGAACTTATATAAACGGCTGCAAGATACTAACTTATCGGTTTTCGAAAATAGTATTCATTAGATGAAATTGAAATTACAAAATTTTTTCCGATCGTTTCGGTTATGGTGGTCTTACATCGATAACAAACGGCACGCCGCAGCTATTGTTTTGTCAATAACTTCATATTGCGTTAACATAAACTTCAGAATTTCAGGTTCTCTCTCAAACATTTTGCCACTTTAAGATAATTAAATTGTTTTCGGTATCATGTGACTCGCGCGTTAACCATAATTACCGTTTATAATAGATTCCGATTTCAGTTTCTAGCACAAGATTTTAAGACAGTTAACGCGAAGCTTCTTCGAGACAGAACAAGACTTTCACTTCAAGACACTTAAAAACTGTCCCGAGACGTATCGAGACCGAGACACTGTCTCGGGACCATACAACTCTGGGTAGATCGGCGCAAATGTCTGTCTTTCTGTATATACACCGTGTCCGTAAATAGAGAGACCCGCTAATGAGAATATGAAAAAAACATAGTAAATATTCCAAAATCATTTTAATTATACTAAATTTCTGGCTGGCCTACTGCATAAAATATGCCAGCTTCTGATATTAATTATTATTTATGCTGTTATTAGTTTTATCATGATTGGTAATACTATTATTATTATAATTATCATTATTGTTTTCAGTATAATTTATGGTGTAAAGCAATTTATACTTAATTGTCTCCTTGACTTTTGGCTTGTCTTCACTTTGTACGTTTAGACACCGGCGCCAGAAATAACACCTACACCGGTAAAATTGAAATTCATCGATATTCTTTCCGACGGTCATTTTTCTCAGTTACCTTTGAGTGGATAGTGGATGAATGTATGTATGAATGTGTTAAGGTTGGAGTTAATGCCTGTTGTTGTGTGTGCAAGTCTGTAATGTAGCATTTTTATAGCGCCCCTTCAAGATATCTGCTCAGAGGCGATCTCTTATAGATGGTCTATGTGAGGTAAAATGTCATTTTGGTGAGATAAAATGCATCGTGCAGCCCAAAACTCAGTATAGAAAGATGAATGGTGGTGGGCCCACGCACAATTGAGGAACTAACCAAATGATTCCCGTCGACAGCTGGCAGATACCACGGATGTTCATAGTCGATGGGGAGAGTTGCTTCGAAGGGGTAGAGCGACGACAGTCTACAGCCTTATTGTCATTATTACTATTTATGTTATTATCAACACCATCATAATAGTTGTTATTATCAATAATATTTATCATTGTAATATTTGTTTATTTCAAATCATATAAATAACTATTCGCAATTATTATAACTGTTAGAATTGGTATCCGATTACCCAGGGAATCCAGTTCTAGATGGAATGTCCCGCCTATTAGAACATCAGAAGCTGCTCCTCTTTGTAATAAACAAATTTGTATCAGCCATAACTTCGTATAGAACAAACATATATGCTTGACCAACACTTAGTTTTTGCATAGTTACACTAAGCGTTAATAATTGTTATTATAATTTTAATTATTGTATATGTTCTTATTAGTTTTATCATGATTGATAATACTATTATTATTATAATTATCACAATCATCATCATTATTGTTTTCATTATAATTAATGATGAAAAGCAGTTTATACTTAATTGTGTCCTTGACGCTGGGCTTGTCTTCACTTTGAATGTTTAGACACTGGCGCCAGGAATAGCTGCTACACCGGTAAAATTGAAATTCATCGATATTCTTTCCGACTGTCATTTTGATCAGTTAGTTTTGAGTGGATAGTGGATGTATGTTGCTCTTTGTTGTAATAAATGTTATTATTAGCACCATCATAATAGTTGTTTTTATCAAAATATTTATCATTTTAATATTTATTTATTTTAAATCACATAAATAACTATTCGCAATTATTATAACTGTTAGAATTGGTATCCGATCACCCAGGGAATGCAGTAATGGACGGAATGTCCCGCCTATTAGAATATCAGAAGCTGCTCCTCTTTGTAATAAACAAATTTTTATCAACCACAGCTTCGTATAGAAAAAACATGTATGCCTGACCAACACTTAGTTTTTACATAGTTACACTAAGCGTCATTAATTGTAATTTTTATTTTTTTTTATTATTTATGCTGTTATTAGTTTTATAATATTTGCTAATACTAATATTATTAAAATTGTCATAATCATCATCACTATTGTTTTCATTATAATTAATGATGCAAAGCAGTTTATACTTAATTGTCTCCTTGACGCTGGGCTTGTCTTTACTTTGAACGTTTAGACACTGGCGCCAGGAATAGCTGCTACACCGGTAAAATTGAAATTCATCGATATTCTTTCTGACTGTCATTTTGATCAGTTAGTTTTGAGTGGATAGTGGATGTATGTATGTATGAATGTGTTTAGGTCGGAGTTAATGCCTGTTGTTGTGCGTGCAAGTCTGTAATGTAGCATTTTTGTAGCGCCCCTTCAGGATATCTGCTCAGAGGCGATATCTTATAGATGGCCTATATGAGGTAAAATGTCATTTTGGTGAGATAAAATGCATCATGCAGCAAAACTCTGTATAGAAAGATGAATGGTGTCACCAGTGGTGGGCCCACACACAATTGAGGAACCAACCAAAGGATTCCGATCGACATCTGGCAGATGCCACGGATGCTCATAGTCGATGAGGAAAGATGCTTCGAAGGCGTAGAGTGACGACTGTCTATGGCCTATGCAATCATTGTGACGATGTCGAAGCGTAGCCCCTCATTGGTGGAAGATGACGCAAGTCCGGATATTCGTCGAGGCAAAAGGAGGTCGTAGAAAAAGCATTCGTCGTGAGTGAGTCGGTAGATTGAATGACCATCGATCTAGATCAACCCCAATAGCCACGTCGGTCGCCCTCAACTTTCACCTTGGTTCAGAGGCGTCCAGAAAGCGGGAATCTGTAGGCAAATGTCTCCAATTTCAAGTAGGGGGGCCATTTTTTGCATCTTAGGGGAGGAATGTTTTGCCTTCCTGGCACTTGGAAACCGGAGATCTGCCTTCATTACTCAGAGGGTGATTAATGCACCTGCCTTGGTTTATGCCTTCGTCAAAGACAAACGAGTTGAGCAACTTGTCAAGGGGTAATTTTAGGCAAAGCTTGAGGCAGATTCGTACCTGCGATGAACTAAATAATTTCTTTATTAAAAGTCTAAACGCAGTCAAATTTTAGGCTACATATTAGCCAGGTGCACAACAGTACTTATTAAGTGCATTGCTACACTGCTACACCCAATAATCATTGTCATAATAATGATAATAATAATGATGATTTTTTTGGTCATTTTTTATTGATGATATTATCAGCACCATCATGATAGTTGTCACTATCATAATAGTTATCATGATCAACATCGTCGCCATCATCACCAACATCGACTGAAACGTGATTATTTGCATTATTGTTGTTGCCACGTTATCACGAATGTATTGGTTGTTTACACTCAACTATCCACTTGACTTTGGGCTTGTCTTACATTTGAACGTTTAGACGCCGACGCCAGAAGTAACTCCTGCACCGGTAACTTTGAAATTCTCTGACACGTTCATTTTGTTCAGTTAGTTTTGAAAGGATTCATATACAAATCATATATGTTTGTATGTAGGTCAGTGTGAATGCCTTCCCATGTGTGTGTGTGGGTGTTTATTTTATTTATTCATTCTGAAAATTGATATCGCCCTTCTTCCAACATTTTTGCTCAGAAGCGCACACGCCTCGACGGCGCAAAGACAGTTGTACTGCAGAGCAATTGTTCGCGAAGAACTTGCGCTAGGTCCCTACACGGTAACTGACGCCCCGGACGAGGGTCGAACCCGCTCACTCAGCACACACTGAGCGTTATGGGCCGACCGCTCTAACCAATCGGTCTCCATGCCGCTCAGGAGGTGCATAAATGTGCATGTGTGAATGTAGGTGTGTGTGTATTTAGTGCAGCCCTGCTGGCGGTGGATGGTCTTGATTGTATCTATTCATTCTGTTGCTAACTTTCCACTGACTACGTTTTACTCTCTTTGTCAAACAGGCGCTGCCAGAAGAACTTCACGAGCAATTCAAACATGAAGAAGACATGAATGACCCACTTGTTCAAGCAATTCACGACCATCAACTTGACCAATACGTAATCTACTTACTATTATTATTTATCATTAACAATCATAGAAACAACTTCTCATGGCAAGTCGAAGGATACTGAATTACCTATGATTCGCCGACGACAAATTGCACGCCTAATTGCAGGGTCACCAATGCAGCTGCAAGCAGGAATATGGTCTCAGGACCGCGGTCTTGGTCTCGAGACTGGAAAACTGTGGTCTTGTTCTTGGACGATCGTTCTTGGTCTCGGTCTTGGTCTCGAATGCGTCGGTCTTGGTCTTAGAGGAAAGGTCTTGGCATTGTCTCCGTCTTAAATTTGGTTCTTGGTCATTTTCCGTAGCAGGGCATTCATAGAAATTTTTTCGATATTTGTCGGTTATTTTCGATTAAAATAGACACTGGTTGTTTATGCCCTACGCGGTGGTTAACGATGTATGGCGTATTAACCAAGCTAATAGATCTTTATATACATATTATTATGGTTCGTATGCATTATAAAAATGCATTTGCAACAGAACCAGCCTTTTCAAAATGTGTTTTCACAAATTTCAAGGGTTTGGAACAATCTAATAATTATGTGGCGGGCCACGTGTAGACACTGTTAACACATAGAAATCCGAGGTCCGTGGTACAAGTAGGCCTACATCATTCAAACGGAACGTTAATCTACTTGCTCAGATGTCTTAAAATATTTATCTGTCGTAAACTATAAGTAATTTATAGTGTGATATTCTCAGGCCGAAGCCAAGGGCTGAACCCGAAAAAGTTCGGAGTTGCCTGTAAAACTCATATCTGGACCATTATTTAGATTAGTATTCTTCAGCTATATAATTCATATTTTAAACGTGTTATTCCGTTTTAGCGTCCTAATAAATTGAATTGTTTATAAAAAAAAGAGTATCGGTTTGGTCTTGGTCTCGGATAATCGGTCTCGGTCTCGGACCGCTTGGTCTCGCTCTTGGTCTTCGTTTTGGTCTTGGACCTCTCGGTCTTAGTCTCGGTCTTGATCTTTAGTTTTTGGTTTCTTGCACTGCACTGGCTACAAGAACTGACGGACAAAATGGATGCCAGCAGCAAAAGTCTAGGCCTAAAAATCACTACACAAAAGACTAAATAACTGAGACTGGGAAGCAAAGTGAAAAATTTGTTGTTAAGCTGGAGAATACTGAACTGAAATAGGTGACGTTATTCAAATACCTGGGATGATTTACACAGAAGACGAGAGGTGTAATAATGGATATCAAAACGTAGAATTGGTCTAGCGCAGCGGTTCTGAATCCACGGGGGTCGACTTAACGATTTGCCAGGGGTCGGCTCGAACCTTCATGAATTTATTATTTTTAAATTGTCAAAGTAGTTTCTTATATTTAATGTTCACGGTAGGCTTGTTTATGATTAATAGACAAGCTACTACACTATGTAATATTATACTCAGGGTCGCACCGAGCTATAATTGCACATTATGCCTCGTTAATTGCGCCCTGTGAGCAGCATCAATTTGGCGCCCCCACATTTTTAAAATAGTCCATTTTATGGAATAATAAGTTATTCCGTCCGGAAATTTGCGCCTTTTCCACATTTGCGCCCTGGGCCTAGGTCCCGCTGCCCCCATCGGTACGGCCATGATTATACTACACTGTATTACTATATATTACTACATTATACCAGATTGCTAGGCTATATGCTATATATTACTGTATATAAAACACTAGATTATTTGAATCATTCAGTAAGTCATTCAGTCTGTCACCCGTTCAGTCATTCATTCATTCAGTGAGTCAGTCAATCAGACGGTCAGTAGTTAAGCCAGTATGACACTCACTTAATCAATAATTTAATCAGCCACTCAGCGACTCACTGGGTCAATCAGGAAATCATTCACCCAGTCAATCAGTAAATAAGTATGTCAGTCAGTCGGCCAATCCGTCGCTAAGTCGTTCAGTAAGTCATTCAATGACTCATTCAGTAAATCATTCAGTAACTCATTAAGTATGTCATTAAGTAAATCATTCAGAAAGTCATTCAGTAAGTCATTCGGCGTGTCATTCATTAGGTCATTCAGTAGGTCATTCAGTGTGTCATTCATTAAGTCGTTCATTAAGTCATTCAGTAAGTCATTCAGTTAGTCATTCAGTATGTCATTCAGTAAGACAATCAACCAACTAGCCACGAAGTTGGTGTCTTTCCATCGACGCTTTCTGATTGCATCGAGCGGTGAATGGTAAGCGGTTAATGCGGACTTTTTGCTGATGTAGAATGAATGGGTACAAAACCAAATAGCATCTCTGGTACACGAGAATATGAAACAGGAAATGGAACCGGCGGTCAGTATTAGGGATCATGCTTAGTCCCATCGATAGCTGCCTGGTGCTAGATTACGACGCTTGCATTGATGATGACAATGATGGCAACGATTATGATGACAATGACGATGACGATGATGATAATGAAGCTGATGATGATGACGATGCAGATCATGATGCTGATGCTGATGATGATGAGGATGATGATGATGGTCATGATGATGATGATGATAGTGATAGTGATATTGATGATGATGATGATGATGATGATGATGATGATGATGATGACGACGACGACGACGACGATGACGACAACGACGAGGACGAGGACGAGGACGACGACGAGGACGACGACGACGACGATGACGATGACGACGACGACGACGATGACGATGATGATGATGATGATGATGATGATGACGACGACGATGATGACGATGACGATGACGACGACGACGACGAAGATGATGATGAATCAGGAATCAGGAATAATAATTACAATGTAACGATTCGAAATTTTATGTCCTACTCACTATTTAGGAAGATACGGGCAAAGTTATCGACGGAGCAGAAAACCAAGTAATCATTTTATTGTAGTAGGTGCTGTGGATCGATGATCATCATCAATTGATAATTATTATAGAGTAATGATGATCATCGCTGTTTCACTTTCTCTCTTACTTGTTCACCACTATCACTCTCACTCTCTGCAGAACTATCCAAATGATTCCCGTCGACAGCTGGCAGATGCCACGGATGTTCATAGTCGATGGGGAAAGATGCTTCGAAGGGGTAGAGCGACGACTGTCTACAGCCTTTGCAATCATTGTGACGATGTCGAAGCGTAGTCCTTCATTTGCGGAAGATGACGCAAGTCCGGATATTCGTCGAGGCAAAAAGGGAGGTCGTAGAAAAACATTCGTCGTGAGTGAGTCAGTAGATTGAATGACCATCGGTCTAGCTCACCCCAATAGTCACGTCGGTCGCCCTCAACTTCTACCAGTAGCGTCCAGAATGGGGGATTCCAGAGGCAAATGCCTCCAATTTCAGGTAGGAGGCCATTTTTTGCATCTTAGGGGAGGAATGTTTTGCCTTCCTGGCACTTGGAACCGCAGATCTGCCTCCATCACTCAGTAGGGATTTTTTTATGCCTTCGTCAAAGATACTCGCGGTGAGCACCTTGTCAAGGGTTAAATTTTATCCACGGCTTGAGGTAGATAGGAACCTGCGATCCTACAATAGCCCAAAGGACCCAATTTTGAATAAAAATGTCTCGCCAGTTAGGATACCAAAAGTTGCTCTTTGGTGTAATAAATTGATTTGCACCAAAAATAGTTTCTTTTTTAAAAGTATAAACGCAGTAAAATTTTAGAGTAAATATTAGCTTTGTGCTCAACAGTACTTTATTGAGTGCATCGCTACACCCAAAAATCATTGTCATAATTATCATCATAGTAATAATGATTTTTTTATTATTATCATTATTATTATTTATGTTATTATCAGCACCATCATAATGGTTGTTATTATCATAATATTCAGCATGATCAACATCGTCGCCATCATCATCATCATTGACAGAAAAGTGATAATTTGCATTATTGTTGTTGCCACGTTATCACGAATGTATTGGTTGTTTACACTCAACTATCCGCTTGACTTTGGGCTTGTCTTACATTTGAACGTTTAGACGCCGACGCCAGGAATAACTCTTACACCGGTAACTTTGAAATTCTCTGACACGTTCATTTTGTTCAGTTAGTTTTGAAAGGATTCATATACAAATCATATATGTTTGTATGTAGGTCAGTGTGAATGCCTTCCCATGTGTGTGTGTGGGTGTTTATTTTATTTATTCATTCTGAAAATTGATATCGCCCTTCTTCCAACATCTTTTGCTCAGAAGTGCGCACGCCTCGACGGCGCAAAGACAGTTGTACTGCAGAGCAATTGTTCGCGAAGAACTTGCGCTAGGTCCCTACACGGTAACTGACGCCCCGGATGAGGGTCGTCAAAGATAATCGCGGTGAGCACCTTGTCAAGGGTTATATTTTATCCATGGCTTGAGGTAGATTCGAACCTGCGATCCTGCAATAGCAAAAAGGACCCAATTTTGAATAAAAATGTCTCGCCAGTTAGGATACCAAAAGTTGCTCTTTGGTGTAATAAATTGATTTGCACCAAAAGTAGTTTCTTTTTTAAAAGTATAAACGCAATAAAATTTTAGAGTAAATATTAGCTTTGTGCTCAACAGTACTTTATTGAGTGCATCGCTAACCCAAAAATCATTGTCATAATTATCATCATAGTAATAATGATTTTTTTATTATTATCATTATTATTATTTATGTTATTATCAGCACCATCATAATGGTTGTTATTATCATAATATTCAGCATGATCATCATCGTCGCCAATAATTTGCATTATTGATGTTGCCACGTTATCACGAGTGTAATTGTTGTTTACACTCAATTATACACTTGACTTTGCATTTGAACGTTTAGACGCCGACGCCAGAAGTAACTCCTGCACCGGTAACTTTGAAATTCTTTGACACGTTCATTTTGTTCAGTTAGTTTTGAAAGGATTCATATACAAATCATATATGTTTGTATGTAGGTCAGTGTGAATGCCTTCCCATGTGTGTGTGTGGGTGTTTATTTTATTTATTCATTCTGAAAATTGATATCGCCCTTCTTCCAACATTTTTGCTCAGAAGCGCACACGCCTCGACGGCGCAAAGACAGTTGTACTGCAGAGCAATTGTTCGCGAAGAACTTGCGCTAGGTCCCTACACGGTAACTGACGCCCCGGACGAGGGTCGAACCCGCTCACTCAGCACACACTGAGCGTTATGGGCCGACCGCTCTAACCAATCGGTCTCCATGCCGCTCAGGAGGTGCATAAATGTGCATGTGTGAATGTAGGTGTGTGTGTATTTAGTGCAGCCCTGCTGGCGGTGGATGGTCTTGATTGTATCTATTCATTCTGTTGCTAACTTTCCACTGACTACGTTTTACTCTCTTTGTCAAACAGGCGCTGCCAGAAGAACTTCACGAGCAATTCAAACATGAAGAAGACATGAATGACCCACTTGTTCAAGCAATTCACGACCATCAACTTGACCAATACGTAATCTACTTACTATTATTATTTATCATTAACAATCATAGAAACAACTTCTCATGGCAAGTCGAAGGATACTGAATTACCTATGATTCGCCGACGACAAATTGCACGCCTAATTGCAGGGTCACCAATGCAGCTGCAAGCAGGAATATGGTCTCAAGACCGCGGTCTTGGTCTCGAGACTGGAAAACTGTGGTCTTGTTCTTGGACGATCGTTCTTGGTCTCGGTCTTGGTCTCGAATGCGTCGGTCTTGGTCTTAGAGGAAAGGTCTTGGCATTGTCTCCGTCTTAAATTTGCGTTCTTGGTCATTTGCCGTAGCAGGGCATTCATAGAATTGTTTTCGATATTTGTCGGTTATTTTCGATTAAAATAGACACTGGTTGTTTATGCCCTACGCGGTGGTTAACGATGTATGGCGTATTAACCAAGCTAATAGATCTTTATATACATATTATTATGGTTCGTATGCATTATAAAAATGCATTTGCAACAGAACCAGCCTTTTCAAAATGTGTTTTCACAAATTTCAAGGGTTTGGAACAATCTAATAATTATGTGGCGGGCCACGTGTAGACACTGTTAACACATAGAAATCCGAGGTCCGTGGTACAAGTAGGCCTACATCATTCAAACGGAACGTTAATCTACTTGCTCAGATGTCTTAAAATATTTATCTGTCGTAAACTATAAGTAATTTATAGTGTGATATTCTCAGGCCGAAGCCAAGGGCTGAACCCGAAAAAGTTCGGAGTTGCCTGTAAAACTCATATCTGGACCATTATTTAGATTAGTATTCTTCAGCTATATAATTCATATTTTAAACGTGTTATTCCGTTTTAGCGTCCTAATAAATTGAATTGTTTATAAAAAAAAGAGTATCGGTTTGGTCTTGGTCTCGGATAATCGGTCTCGGTCTCGGACCGCTTGGTCTCGCTCTTGGTCTTCGTTTTGGTCTTGGACCTCTCGGTCTTAGTCTCGGTCTTGATCTTTAGTTTTTGGTTTCTTGCACTGCACTGGCTACAAGAACTGACGGACAAAATGGATGCCAGCAGCAAAAGTCTAGGCCTAAAAATCACTACACAAAAGACTAAATAACTGAGACTGGGAAGCAAAGTGAAAAATTTGTTGTTAAGCTGGAAAATACTGAACTGAAATAGGTGACGTTATTCAAATACCTGGGATGATTTACACAGAAGACGAGAGGTGTAATAATGGATATCAAAACGTAGAATTGGTCTAGCGCAGCGGTTCTGAATCCACGGGGGTCGACTTAACGATTTGCCAGGGGTCGGCTCGAACCTTCATGAATTTATTATTTTTAAATTGTCAAAGTAGTTTCTTATATTTAATGTTCACGGTAGGCTTGTTTATGATTAATAGACAAGCTACTACACTATGTAATATTATACTCAGGGTCGCACCGAGCTATAATTGCACATTATGCCTCGTTAATTGCGCCCTGTGAGCAGCATCAATTTGGCGCCCCCACATTTTTAAAATAGTCCATTTTATGGAATAATAAGTTATTCCGTCCGGAAATTTGCGCCTTTTCCACATTTGCGCCCTGGGCCTAGGTCCCGCTGCCCCCATCGGTACGGCCATGATTATACTACACTGTATTACTATATATTACTACATTATACCAGATTGCTAGGCTATATGCTATATATTACTGTATATAAAACACTAGATTATTTCAGTAAGTCATTCAGTCAGGCACCCGTTCAGAGAGGGGTGACGCCCCGGCCTTGGTTTATGCCTTCGTCAAAGACAATCGCGGTGAGCACCTTGTCAAGGGTTAAATTTATCCATGACTTGAGGTAGATTCGAACCTACGATCCTACAATAGCCCAAAGGACCCAATTTTGAATAAAAATGTCTCGCCAGTTAGGATACCAAAAGTTGCTCTTTGGTGTAATAAATTGATTTGCACCAAAAATAGTTTCTCTTTTAAAAGTATAAACGCAGTAAAATTTTAGAGTAAATATTAGCTTTGTGCTCAACAGTACTTTATTAAGTGCATCGCTACACCCAAAAATCATTGTTATAATTATCATCATAATAATAATGATTTTTTTATTATTATCATTATTATTATTTATGTTATTATCAGCACCATCATAATGGTTGTTATTATCATAATATTCAGCATGATCAACATCGTCGCCAATAATTTGCATTATTGTTGTTGCCACGTTATCACGAGTGTAATTGTTGTTTACACTCAATTATACACTTGACTTTGGGCTTGTCTTACATTTGAACGTTTAGACGCCGACGCCAGAAGTAACTCCTGCACCGGTAACTTTGAAATTCTTTGACACGTTCATTTTGTTCAGTTAGTTTTGAAAGGATTCATATACAAATCATATATGTTTGTATGTAGGTCAGTGTGAATGCCTTCCCATGTGTGTGTGTTGGTGTTTATTTTATTTATTCATTCTGAAAATTGATATCGCCCTTCTTCCAACATTTTTGCTCAGAAGCCCACACGTCTCGACGGCGCAAAGACAGTTGTACTGCAGAGCAATTGTTCGCGAAGAACTTGCGCTAGGTCCCTACACGGTAACTGACGCCCCGGACGAGGGTCGAACCCGCTCACTCAGCACACACTGAGCGTTATGGGCCGACCGCTCTAACCAATCGGTCTCCATGCCGCTCAGGAGGTGCATATATGTGCATGTGTGAATGTAGGTGTGTATGTATTTAGTGCAGCCCTGCTGGCGGTGGATGGTCTTGATTGTATCTATTCATTCTGTTGCTAACTTTCCACTGACTACGTTTTACTCTCTTTGTCAAACAGGCGCTGCCAGAAGAACTTCACGAGCAATTCAAACATGAAGAAGACATGAATGACCCACTTGTTCAAGCAATTCACGACCATCAACTTGACCAATACGTAATCTACTTACTATTATTATTTATCATTAACAATCATAGAAACAACTTCTCATGGCAAGTCGAAGGATACTGAATTACCTATGATTCGCCGACGACAAATTGCACGCCTAATTGCAGGGTCACCAATGCAGCTGCAAGCAGGAATATGGTCTCAGGACCGCGGTCTTGGTCTCGAGACTGGAAAACTGTGGTCTTGTTCTTGGACGATCGTTCTTGGTCTCGGTCTTGGTCTCGAATGCGTCGGTCTTGGTCTTAGAGGAAAGGTCTTGGCATTGTCTCCGTCTTAAATTTGCGTTCTTGGTCATTTGCCGTAGCAGGGCATTCATAGAATTGTTTTCGATATTTGTCGGTTATTTTCGATTAAAATAGACACTGGTTGTTTATGCCCTACGCGGTGGTTAACGATGTATGGCGTATTAACCAAGCTAATAGATCTTTATATACATATTATTATGGGTCGTATGCATTATAAAAATGCATTTGCAACAGAACCAGCCTTTTCAAAATGTGTTTTCACAAGTTCAGTTAGTTTTGAGTGAATAGTGGACGTATGTATGTAAGAATTTAAGAATTTGTCTCTTTGTATCATATTTTCTTATTCTCCTTCTCTTTATCTCTCTCTAGCTGTGCTTCAGCTGAGTTTAATATGGTTCATATGTCGCCAGATTGCTTCTAAAGCGCTGTGCTTCACATGCCTTATCTATTTGTGTATTGCTTTGACTTTACATCTGATGGTGTCAGTGATATTTGGAAGTCAGCCTGCCTCGTTGACAGCCTCTGACCAACTTTCACTTTCGTTTTTCTATTTTCACTTTCGTTTTTTTACTTTCATTTTCATTTTCACCTGTTTTGTTTCTTGTAAAGATTTAACACAACGACCACCAATGGATCGTCTACCCGACAAAGGATCGGACCAGAGTCAGTTACACAGAACGAAGCCTTTAGAACTTGATTTATTTTGAAACCGAAACCGAAACCAGCTAAGTTGACCAGTCGATGCCCAGGTATCCACTGAGGCTAAGGCTGAGGCTGATAAGCTAGGCGTCTAGGTGTTGGAACAGTCACCGAAGTCTAAAGAGAAATCTATGTGAATTTTGTTTTCGCTGTTACTTTCACTTTCAAAGTGTCTCGTCAATTTTATTTGTCGCTGGATTGGTCGGATATAACGACCGTTCAATCACGAGGCTTCGCTTTTGCTTTCAATCGTGCTCATACGTCGAGCTCGAAGTGTCTTCCAGGTCACCCTGACCCACGTGTGGGACGGTCACGCGCCTGATGAAGCACGATATGCCGGAATGATGTGCGCCAACAGGTATCCACTTGCTGTAGAGCGCAATCAGTGGCGGCTCTGGACTGTTCCACCGGGAAGGGAACATAAGTGGCGAGAAACATGACTGAGGGGCCAGTTGGATGTCTGTAAATTGACTAAAATGTGGAGAGGCCACCGGGGGCCACCAGCTCAGTAGGTGGGACATATATTTATGCATACATACTAACATATACATGTGTACATAAATTACATATACAATCAATCAATCAATCAAAAATACTTGATATAGCGCTTATTGGAGATATCTGCTCATAGGAGCTCCCGGCCTAACCGCGGCTGAAAAGAGCAGTTTTACGAGAGACGTAAAAGGAAGATGAGGAGTTCCTAGGTAGGAAACGGAGCTCTATGAGGAGCCCATTATGAGGAGCTCTATGAGGAATCCATTATGAGGAGCTCTATTAGGAGTCTATTTTGAGGAGCTCTATGAGGAGTACACGCCAGATGTAATGTAAAATTTCTCAGCGCCCACAAAAGCCTCGTCATGGAAGCCAGCGTATCACCGGCGCTATACCAAATCAAGTTCGCAATAGCCAATCCTCTTGTTTCGATGGTAGGTCCCACGACCGAGAAAGCCCGATGCTGCATTATGGAAGTGTGTGCAAAACGGACGTTCATTCACCATGAACTGCAGTGCGAAGAGGTCGTCGACCACTACTGGCTGAGATAGTGTACACATGCACATGTACATAAATGCATACATTCCTAATTGCACGCATATATAGACTATGCGTTCGGGTAAGTATTTCGAATTAATGTTGGATGCGAGGATACACTTACAGCATGAAGTTAAAGAGTGGAAACTATGTAATATCCTGACATATCGAAGGGTACAAATTCTAAGCTATAGACCCAAGGCAGCTTCGTTATGCTTGATACCGTTGTCATATATAAATAGATAAATAGACCAATAGAAATAGACTTGCTTGTTAGGTTCGCTTGATTTTAAGCTGACAAGATGCGAGTGTAGTCAATCAACGAAGCTTGATATATTATCGCCTCTTAGAGCAATCTACTCAGAGGCGCTCTCAGCGCTGGCCTATTACATATCATGTTAAATGTCATTACGAAAGAATATGATGCATGAGCCATGAAAACTAACAATCAACGATACTAATTACCTAAGTCACGTGTCTACGTTTTGTTTGTTTGTCTGTCTGTCTGTCATACAGCAATTTTACTTTTCACAAATTCGCCAGATGTCACCTCTGACTTTCACGGGTTACGTAAATGTGTATTTAAACTCTGCAAGGTTAAATTATGTAGGCCCTATGCACTGTGATTCATGATGAATGAACAGCTAATTACAGAACTAACAAATCACTGTTGGAACGGATGATGTTACGTTGGGAGTCGAATTTCGGTATCCATGCATAATCTTTATCATTTTAATTTTTTCCCAAGGTTCATATGATCCCTCGGGATTCAACAAATTAGGGGGCATTGTTCTGGAATGGCTAGTCTGCGCAGATGGTTTTATTTTAATTATTACTTATTTGTTTTAGTCAGCTAATTAGTCATTTTGTTCTTTAAAAATTTCCCCGAGGTACATATGATCCCTCGGGATTCAACAAATTATGGGGTGGGCATTGTTCTGGAATGGTTAGTCTTCTCAGGTGGTTTTATTTAATTATTATTTATTTATTTTAGTTAGCTATTTAGCCATTTTATTTTATTTTATTTTAAATTGCTATTTGTTTGTTCAGTTGGCTATTTAGTCAATTATGAGCGCCACCATATAATGACAAGACAAGGTTCTAGCCCTTTAACCACCAGGTCACACTTTTTGACCCAATTAAATGTGCACAAAATGCTGATACGAATATTGCTGTACAAGCAAGAGACGTTTACGTCACAGTCATTGTCGACCGCCGACAATACAAGTCTCGTTTTAATCGCTCATGTTGGATGGCGTCGGTCCGTTTCATGCATCAACATCGACTCCAATGGAACAAGACTGGTACCCCTAATCGTCGAAGGCATAACTTAGGTCTTGGGATTAACAAGAAATATGCGCCCATTAGTCGTCGAAAGCGTAACTTAGGCCTTGTGAGTAACAAGAAATATGTGGACATTAGTCGTCGAAAGCGTGTTGATTTTGGCTTGGGCGGTGACTATATTGACCCAGACGCCACCACTAAAAAACGCGAACGTAAGCAGTGCTGGAATTGTATTTCTTTAGAATAGCAATAACAACGCCTACACGTGTACTTTTACAGATAAAGAAATTAAGTGATATAGATAACCGTTCGGTAGATGACTCTTGTTGCGGATAGTCCATGACATTGATAGTCCCCGTTATTGATTTTTTTATAAAGATCAAACTAACAGTTCACTGCTTCATATAATTCATATAGTATTGTTAATTTGCTTCATTAAATTAAGCCGTGTATTTACTTCACAAACGTTGAATTTAACAAATAATTGATATAGATTGATCCAAGAGCGACTGTACTCGTGTATTCATATTTATGTAAGTAATGTGCATCATTGTATGCATGTGTGAGTGTGTTGCGTGTGTAACTTTGTATGTATGCTTGCGTGAATGTATACGTATGCGAGCAATATTAATATCCACACCATCGAATATTCCAGTATTACTTCCAGAGTTGTATGGTCTCGAGACAGTGTCTCGGTCTCGAGTTAGATTTTTATTGTCTCGGTCTCGGTTTCAGTAACATGTTGTCTCTGTCTCGAGGTAGTGTCTCAATTTTTAGAAAAACTGTTTTGAAGTGAAAGTCTTGTTCTGTCTCGAACAAGCGGTCTCGCTAAGTCTCGCGCTGCTGTCTTAAGTTTTGCGCTATGATAAATCGGTCATTTCGGTTAACGTGTGCGACACATGACACTGAAGCCATTTCGATTATTTTAAAGTGAAAAATGTCTGAGAGAAAACCTGAAATTGTGAAGCTTGCGTTTCCGCAATTTGAAGTTATTGATAAAAATAGCAATAGTGTTCCGTCTGTCGTTGGTGTAAAGCGACCATAACCGAAACGATCGTAATAACTTCGAGAATCTCAAGGTAAGTAAGGACATGTCGCAAATTTAAATTTATCATTTCGTTTGGTGTTTGGCATATAATTTGCTTGTTTCAATTCATTTCAATTCTCAATTTCAATCATCATTTTTGACATATTGCTGACGACAACCGTCCATTCGTACATCAATCATCTAGTTATCTAAGCATCTCAAAAATTTTATGAACTCAACTAACTAAGAGTTATAATTGATAGAAGGTCACAGTTGAGAATCTTCATAGCTCATATTCATTTACAGTTTTAACACTTAGATTAACATGATCATTAAGAGTTTCTGACAAATTGAGAAAACGTATTAAATAGGCAAAATCTATTATTGACCTATTACTTGCATTAATGGCACCGACTGTAACGACTAATCCCAGAATATAACCAGGGATTACTGATGACCTAGCGCAGCATCCCACAGACTACACTTCAGCAGAAGCCGGGTGCATGAAGCGGGTGTAAGTGCTAGGCCGGACTAGATTTGTCTACTTGTTATTTAGGGCTATGTAGAATAAGTTTTCTCCATCTAGATTTGAATCGTCCAACATTTCGTGTAAGGCGTATTTAAAGAGGCATGCTGGGAGGTAATCAGACCTGTATGCAAGACTCGGAACTTCGAGACCAAGACGAGACCGAAATCGATAGGGTTCCGAGATCGAGGCCGAAACAGTGAGGCACCAAGACCGAGACCGAGGCACTAGGTCCAAGACAGTACAAACCAGTAAAAACAAGTGATCTTAAATAAAAGCTGTTAAATACTAATGCATCAGTTTTCGGGAATAAGGTTCATTTGTAATTTCAATTTGAAACTTATAATGTAGTACCAATTGGAGAGAACTATTTTTCTATTGCTGCTTTATATTTTTCTATATCTTTTCTTCAGCTTATCTTCTAAAAAGTATAAATAAAGCCCTCTTAGACACGTTTGAAATCTTATAGACGATTTTAAATAAGTCCCATTATTGAAACTGTAATTTGATTTAATTTTAACTGGATTCTGATAAAATTATAACTTAAGAAGGAATAAAAATTAGCAATCAATTTCATGACTTTAACTGTAAAACAATTTTGAGAATTATATTATCGAATAGGCCTGCCTATCCAGGATGGCTCAATAAAAAATACCCTACCAGAAGAAATGCAATTTCTCAACAACCGATATAGATATGTGTACCAAACTTTGTAAGATTTAAAGAGGAAAGATTTGCGAAAAATTCCTGAAAATTTCATTGAAAACGTTTCAGTGTTGGTCTGTCTGATAGGTATCACAGTCAACATTGAGGTTCATTTTAAGACAACCGAGGAAGCCAGTGCAGATTCGAATCTCATACTTTACATTGTCATTTGCGTCGCACTCTTGTCCATCATCGTGTAAGTGCCTAATATCTCCCTCTGTATCTGTTCGTTCTGTTTAATATCTCTCTCCCTGTATCAATCCTTTTTGCTCAGTCGTTTATTTAATTTCGGTTCCAATTACATATACATTTTATAGGCTGTCTCTCTCTCTCTTCCCCTATCTCTCTTTATGTCCCGTTCTGTCTTTCTCTCTATCTCTCTGTTTCCCTGTATCTCTATTTATCTCTTTATTTCTCAATCTCCCTCCCTCTGTCTCTGTCCCTCTGTCTCTGTCTCTCTCTGTCTTGCTCTCAGTCTGTCTTTCTATCTCTCCCCCTCACTTGCTTCCACTCTCTCTGTATCTTTCTCTCTTCCTCTCCCTCACCCACCCACCCTCTCTATCTCTCTCTCTCACTCTCTCTATTTCTTTCTCTCTCTGTCTCTCTATCTGTCTCTCTCCCACTTCAAGGTTCTTAAGCTGCGTAATAAATGCATGGTTTTGAGCTATTGAACTTCATCAACATTCTTTCGAGCGTTTCGCTTTAAGTGTTACCAGATAAACCGTCTGATTTGAATTGCAATTCTTTCACTGGACTGTTTTACATTAATTTACACATCAGATTATAATTCTATTGATTTACGTTACTTCAAATACCATGTTCGTAATCTCTAAACTTCTAAATCGCCACTTGAAAGCTAAGCGCAGGGCACCAGCTTATTCACGAGTGCTGCATTAAATCGAAATGAATGTCAAAGGAATAGTCCGTGTTAGGTCAGAGCCCGGTTTCCAGAATGGAGGCAGGGAGGCAGAGTAGCTGTTAGGAGGGTGTCGTTTTGGTCGAGAATTGACAGGTGGAATATCAAGTAAGGAGTAAGAGTAAGAGTAGGAGTTCTTGAAAGGGTGAGACTAGGTTTAGAATGGAAAGCCTGAGGGGTGATGAATAATTGGATATGGAGCTTGGAACATATGACGGTGAGTGACGGGCAGTTGATCCTGTCTGCAATATTCTGTTTTTGTTGCAGGATCGTAATGTTGTTTAGAAGGAAAATCAAAAAACTTATTTTCGGCAAAGACAAAACAGAGAAAGACAAAAGGGAAGAAAAAGTATGCGCACATACTTATAAATTGCACGTTTAAGCAGTTCAATATATAACCCACGTATTTAAGCTAATATTGATCAATAATTATTTGCTTCATCAATCAGCTGGCAACGCTATGAATAGTTTCACTACAGATTAAATTATTCGTAATTGTAACCGTAATCTCCAAACTTCCAAAGCGCCACTCGAAAGCCAAGCGCAGGGCACCAGCTTATTCACGAGCGCTGCGTCAAATCAAATGGATTGTCGAAGGGTAGTCCGAGGAAGGGCAGAGTCCGGTTTCCAGAGGGTGTAGAGTACTATTCTGATATAGCAGTAGATAACTACTCAACTACCACCATTACCACTTTTACAACTGCCACTACTAAAGTCACTACTGCTGCTGACACTGCGACTACTGGTTTAACCACTATCACTACTGTATACCGCTCTTAGTGTTCCCGCTGGAACCACCATAACTATCACAATTGCTACTACCAATTACTGCTACTACTGCTGTTTTCTATGCAACTTCTAATACCACTACACTACAGCTATTACTACTGCTACAACTATTATTATCACAGCTATTGAAACTACCGCCACACTACCACTATTATTGCTACCACTGCTACGACTACCACATTACTAAAAATTCTATCATTATTGATACTATCACTACTAATGCTAATGTAGAGCGACTATAATTATTGCTGCTGCTGATGTTAATATTTTAATAGGCTTAGAAATCATTAATTTCCTATGCGATATCAGATGCACTTATTTTGAAGGACC
This sequence comes from Bimastos eiseni, assembly GCA_959347315.1. Taxonomy (NCBI): domain Eukaryota; kingdom Metazoa; phylum Annelida; class Clitellata; order Crassiclitellata; family Lumbricidae; genus Bimastos; species Bimastos eiseni. Next base: position 3,658,341 of record OY365822.1, read on the forward strand.
CTCTAAAGGAGAAAAATCAGAATGGAGATGGCAAGACAATAGCAGGAAAAACAGAGCAACCAAGTCAGGTAGTGTTTAAAGTTTTGAACAATTACTTATTTAATCAATTATTTATATAGCGACTAAAATTTATATATTTAATCAGTTCAAAACATATACTTGTATTTCAGTTAAAAATTGTTACTATTTGACGTCATCAATCAATATGTATGATGCCACGTTGCACCATAAAAAAATTATTCTGAAGTAGCGCAACATAACTTAGCTGCTACTGCTACCATTATTACCATAACTATTACAACCACTGATGCTTCAACTACACTATCAGCTCTACTAGTGCAACTACTAGAATTACAACTGATACTAATACAACAACCACAGACACCACTTACTACATGCACACTACTGCTAATACTACTACGATAAGTGCACCACAACACCACAGCTATCACTGCTACCAACTACCACGATCAATCAATCAAAAATACTTGATATAGCGCCCCTTCAAGATATCTACTCAGAGGCGCTCCAGCGCTACTAAATCAAATGCTATTATTATTATTATTATTAAACGGACGATTTCTAAAGCGCTGTAACGCAGCCATGCCGCTATTATCAGTAATACTGACGCATTCGCTACAAAATAACTATCCCTACTTCCGTTGTCGCTGCCACTGACACTTCCTCTAAGCTAACAGCATTACTACTGAAAACTGCCATCACTGAGATCGTTTTCGACGGTCGTCTCTCTACCCTATCGACGCAACTTAGCCCAGAGACTCTGGACATCCATGCCATCGTTCAGCTGCAGACGGGAATCCGAAGGTGGTTCCTCCACGTGTGTGCATTGATTCTCCACTGGTGACTTCTATCAGCTTACTGTACGGAGTTCTGCTAACTGGTGTGTACTTTATTCGATCATAGGACATTTAGCATCATTTAGCAGACAACGCCTCTGAGTAGATATCTTGAAGGGGCGATATATAAATGCTCGATTACATTACATTAAATTACTACTACTTGTACTATCACTGCAATAGTCACAACTACAGCGACCATGACCATTATTGCGACTGCAAAAATTTCTTCTTGTACTCAGAATTAATCTCCAATTCAATATAAGATGTATGAACATTTTAAAGGTGGGTACATCAAGACCAGGCGAATCAAATCAGAATGATATCAACGAGAAGATAATCAGAAAACTACGGAGGATGAAAATGGTGCCGTATAGTTGATTTAAGTTTTTTTGCAAAACGGTGGTGGATTTAGAAATGATAATGATGATGATGCTGATGACGGTGGTGGGATGTGGTGGTGATGATGATGACGACGACGGCGACGGCGATGGTGATAGTGAGGATGAGGCGATGACGATGACGATAACGGTGTCGATGACGATGATAATGATAACAATAATGAAAATAATAATAATATTATTATTATTACTGGCAATAATTTTTTTTAATGATTATAATAATTATGTGGGGCGCGGTGGCGTAGTGGGATGTTCAGTGCCTTGCGTTCAGAGGATCGCAGGTTCGAACCCACCCCGTGTCACTGCGTAGGGACCTTGGACAAGTAGTTCACCAAATTATTATTGTCTGTGAGGAAGGCAACGGGAAACCACGTCACTCACCTTATCCCCAGGTGGCGTATAAATGCTAATAAAATTGTAATTAAAACATATAAAATTCATTATTATATTAGCATTAATTTTAATAATGATAATAATAATGATAGTAATAACAAATTATAATAATAATAATAATAATAAAAACAATGATCATAATTAAAACAATTATAATAATGATGATATTAATGATGACGACGATGACGATGACGATGATGATGATGATGATGATGATGATAGTAATAATAATAATAATAATAATAATAAAAACAATAATAATAATAATAATAATAATAATAATAATCTTGTGGCCTTCCAGGGCACCTTTCCCTCACCCCCAGAAGACGAGGCCTGGCCATCCGGACAACGGTTTTAGCATAATAATAGTAAATCTCTAAGTCCTTGGGGGAATGAAGTACCTCAGGGCAAAATAAATTAATAATAATAATAATAATAATAATAACAATCCTAATAATTTTCGTCTGCAAAGTACATCAGTTTAATAGATTTTATGTCGTTTATTTCTCACTGTCACTCAAATTTTTTGTAAACATGCATAAAATCAGTCATTTACTTAGGCTATGTCAAGGAACTTCTGTTGTTCGACACAAGGAATAAAATAAGAAAAATTATTGTTTCCACACATTAAGTCCTAATATTATTGCGTTGTTGCTTTGATCACAGGGTGATGCATTAATTTTTTCCACCGCTGTACTTTCAGAATGAGCGTCTCGAGGTCGAAAGCAAACTGTCCGGAGCCACAGACGTATCCACGATCTCCGATAAACTATCTTCCATCTCCTCGCTAGAGTCGCTGAATCCGTCCGCCGTGTTCTAGTTCGCTCATCTACCGCCAGCATGGAAGAATCACTTCACTCGAACCGGATGACCATAAATCTCAGCCTATCCGGTCGAGATAGCGTTACGACGATCAACCAGATGGATTTCTCCGTGTGTAGGCTTAAGAATTACGTCACAGGATGCGTTGGTCATTGTCTAAAACGTTGATGGCTTGAACGTTGCTATCAGTGCTAACTCTAATGATTACGTGGCCGTTGACAATAGATAATTAATTCAGGTAGCAATTAGATAGACATGCTTGGCGACGATGTTATTGGTGTTAATTAGAATTATTGATTCCAGGATTAATTAACCAGGAGTTGTTTCTTAAGTCTTATTGGTAGATGGGCCAAATCGCTCGAATGCGATTATTCTAGTCTAAGATTGTACTTACGCTGTATTGTATTGCATTTAAGTGTATACAGAGCGTCTCTAGTTGGGTGAACCGTTCTGAAGCGCTACCGCACTGGTACAAGGCCACGCGAGAGGAAGAAGGTGTTGAGAAAAGCGAAAGAGGAAGAGAGACTTCCAGATAGAATTTTAGAGCGAACAGATGGAGAAAGCGCATTCCACAGAGAGGGACCAATTGAAGCAAAGGATCGAGACTGAGCCATAGCAGTTCTAGTTCGAGGAACCGAGAGATGGTCCATCGACTTCATCTTCTCGGCCGTGGCCTATACGGCAACCCTCTCCCTCACCGCATGTGTTATTCTCTCCGATGGTTGCTGTACTCATCAAAACCGAGGTCGTAATCGTATTAGTAATCTCAAAACTTCTATACTATATTCACGCGAAAGCCAAGCGCAAAGCACCAACTTAGTCACGGTCGCTGCGTCAGATCAATTGGGTCGTCAAGTGGGTATAGTCCGAGGAAGAGCAGAGTTCGGTTTCCAGAAGGTCAGACGAGGCAGAGTTAATGTTAAGGAGATTATGCGTGTAGGTGGAGCAGAAATATCTAGCGCAACCTTTACCCTTGCGGAGATCTGAACCTATAACCTCTCGGCTGACCGTCTGGTACCCTGACCACTGCGCCATCGCGTTCTCCGTCGTACGTCGTTCACGCCGACCTTGTGACTGAACTGCGTCACAGGCGATGAGTATGACGTGTACGCCTAGGCACTCTACCTATGAAATAGGTGAAGTGCCATCTAATAATATTATGTCGCCCTTGGAATTGAACCGACCTACTTGGTAATAAACCCCGCGCACCTGCTGTACAGCCCACCAGATCATCTTCAATTGACGCCTGGTCTTCTGCTACACATTCGGCTGTACGGTGAGAGGCGCTTTATAAATCCGTAAATAGATTAGAATAATTATAATATGCTCTATATACCCCAGGTTCTTGCGTTCACCATGTATAAGTGTGTATCGTGCGTGAGCACATTTACAAACCTGTAACTTTAGCCATTATTACTAAGACGCCAAGCACGCTCGCTTCCCTTACGCCGTGTTTGCTAGCAAAGGCAAACTCAAAAACTCATGAACGTAGGACCTCCATTTATTATATATCTATTCATGTTTATATATATATAATACATATTATTAAGGACTTATATTTGTATGTATGGTGTGTTCATACCGTCTGTATATATATACATATATATATATACTTATCTGTTATATATATATACACATATATATGCGTGTGTGTACCTTGTAGTTTTAATACTGAGTCTAACCTAAAATATATATGCATGACCAATCGTATAAAGCGATGTATATATTACAATAAATTATATATATATACAGCTTGCATATGCATAGGTCAATATATACATATATATATAATAGAGTACATACATATACATATATATATATATATATAATTATACATATATATACAGGAATTTTACATATATCACCATACATAAAACCAGTACCGATATGAAAGCGTCCAAGCGACGCGTCTTTACATACATACGATGCTATTCCACAACTTCATTTCAGTTCGCCCTTCTTCAAACTTTATCCATTCACAATCAGTCATGCATACAAACACATTTGATGGACCAGTTGCGACGATATTGCTGAGAAATTGTTTGCGAAAGACTTTCTCAAGGCTCTTATAATATACGCAGTAACTGCTTCGGACGAGGATCGAGCCCCGTATACTCTTCGGGCAGCAGGCTGACCGCTCTAACGAATCGGTCGCTATATGCTACGCACGCATAAATCCACATTTGGTATAATCTATGTATATATATGTATATATTTACATATGTATATATGTATATATGTATATATATACATATATGTATATATATGTATATATATACATATATATCGCTGAATACATGAACCATGAACCATGACCGACCTGGCCAATAAGCGGGCGCGTCGTCGCCTGCGTTCATTTCCAAAGCGTGGCCAATGCATTCAGCAACCGTTTGCTCCATGCCTCGTTGTTTGGAAAGCGTCTATAAACATAGAGACGTTCGTTTAGAGTATAAGCCCGATTTGTGACGCATGAAGACTATATCAGCTGGAAAGATTATTATGCGTTGCTCTGTCCAGTTTCCAGCGGAGTAAACATATCATACATGTTGGCCTAATCTCGTGGCCGACTTACAGGTCGCCGTAAGTAGCTTTTTTCCCTACTTATCACACCGTTTAAGAGCGGCAGAGGTAGGCTGTACGAGGAATTTGTGGAACGCAGATGGTGTCCAACATAAACTTCGTCGTTGCGTGTTGAGGATTATTTCAACTTCATCCAGATAAGCATTGGTTTAGTATTATTATTATTATAATGGCTATATATGAGCAAATATAATTACGTAGGCACATATAATTGTCTTTTCAGTGCGTGTGTGCGCGTGTGTGTGTATATATCGTATCGTTTCGTGTCGTATCTGGTTATTTATATAGCGCTTCTATGAGTACCAGCTATTCAGAAGCGCTCTCAGCGTGACAGCCCCGAGGAAATAAGAAAGTCTTCAGGCAACGAAGGGATGAGGGTGGGAGCCCGGTTAAAAGCCTGCTGTGGATAATGGGGGGAAGGTCATTCCACATAGAAGGGCCCACAATGGCAGAGGCACGGTGTTCAGTTATAGCAGCCCTTGCCCGTATATATACGCATGTATATATATACACATATATATACATATATATATGCAGTTTACACACACAAGACTAGACCCACAGGCGTATACACTTAAATAAATACAAGATCGGACCTGAATATATAGGACTTACTTACACACACACAAGATTATAACTATATATATATATAAGTATGTATATATATAGGTCTTATTTTGTGTGTATTTAACTATGTCTAATCTTGTATATATTAATATACAAGAATATATAGTCGAGTTAGTGTGTGTATAAATATGTTTATCTGCAGTGGTTTGGGTATGTCTAAATATATATAGGTCTAAGTATATATATATAGTCTTAAATATATATATATATATCTAAATATTATGATATTGTTTTTATAGGTGTAATCTTGTATATAATTCCCATTCGTCTAGCGTCCCTGCATATAGCCCAATTAGCATTATCATCAACTGAGAGATATATTTATGTCATAAGTAATCGGCCTACATTATATCAACACAGCGTCCAGGAGACGAGAGTTGCAGACCTTTGATCCCAGCGGCAAACGTCATTTGGATTAAGAGCCACAGCTACAAAGTCTGAGCCCGCTGTGCGTCTGGAATTGTTGACGCTATTAATTAAGTAGCATTATTTGGAGCAGATAACTATCTAGGTTAGTTATAGGTCCGCAGAAAGCGACCAATTAGGATGGTATTGGTTATTCATTAGCTGTTGTTTAACGACTCTGTGTTATACCGATTATTGTATATGTGGATTATATAGAATTATTCTCTCAAAGAATAATTATTCAGTCTACGCTAGCCTATTACAATGTTAAGCGTCATTTCAAACATAGAGTGTCGCAATTAACGAAATGTCGTAATCGTTATCTCCAAATTTCTAAGGCGCCACTTGAAGGCTAAGCGCAGGGCACCAGCTTATTCACGAGCGTTGGGTAAAATCGAAAGGATTGTCAAAAGGATAGTCCGTGGGAGGTCAAAGTTCGGTTTCCAGGAAGTCAGCAGGGAGGCAGAGTAGCTGCTAAGGAGGGTGTCGCTTTGGTCGTGAATTGACAGATGGAATGTCAAGTAATGAGTCTGGGTATGAGTTCTTGAAAAGGTGCGATTTAATTTTAGAATGGAAAGCCCGGGGTGTGATGGACAGAGGCGATAAAGACAGATGATTTCGCATGACGACGGACAGTGATGAAGAAGGAGTTACCACTGTGATGGGTCCAAGCGAAAGCGTGGAACGAACCAACGGATTCCCGTCGACAACTGACAGATGTTAGAAGTTTCTGATTATGATCAGCGTCGCCCTTTCTTATCTGCGCAATTGAGACTGGCACTGAGATCGCAGCCCATTGATATGCACTGTTTGTAGTTGCAGTTTAACGACACTGTTTGGTAAAATAGATCAGTAGCGTTGCCTCTTTCCTTATTCAGGCTTGGTATATACCTACTAGCACTGCCTGAGTGCTTATTGCGTTACTTGGCTTTGTGCTCAGCGTGTGTATTTGCTGAACCCTCATAGTTCGATAATGTGAGTTGCATTCTGTTCAGTGCACGCCGTTCTAAGCGTTCTTCGAGGCTGGAAGAAATCTGCTGCCATAGGCCTCTCTATAGAAACCAGCTTCAGGATTAGCCTACTTGAGAAATTGATGGATGGCTCAACGTTTAGAGCACAATGACTGTTGAACTTTTTATCTGAATACACACGCAATAGGGAACTTGTATGCGCCACGTCCCTAGCGGTCGACGTGCGAAGTCTTACGCCGGACCCATTTCTCGCCTGTGAAGTTCAGATCGAGAAAGCCAGTAGAAAGCAGAGCCTCTACACTTCGAACATTTATTTTTTGGTAAGTCTTAGTAAACTATTGGAATTAGGGTATTAATATAATTCATGCGCTGTAGAGTTTAACCCAATACTGGATTTAATACGACATTAGAGATAATGGAGATATTAGGCGGATAGAATTTGTATGCTGTTGAAATTGTCACATTATCAGAATCGGTGCGGTTCTAGGCACGATGCACTCAGCCTCATTTGCGAGTTAATGG